>BRDA01087498.1:0-16184 GCA_036984385.1 Crenuchus spilurus
CTGTGCACTGATACATTATACAACACTTCCTCCTGTACTGTGCACTGATACATTATACAACACTTCCTCCTGTACTGTGCGCTGATACATTATATTAAGTCAGTTGTGTGTTCTTTGAGAATCTACTTGATTAGAAGTAAATGATTATAATATGAAAATAGTCAGAGGCTCCAGCTCAGGGTTCCGTTTCTCCAGAAGACCCCCTGCAGGAGGGTTACAGATAGAATCAAATCAAAGCCTTGTATCTTCTTGTAGTGTTAGGTAGAATCATGTGAGTTTGCAAAAGCTAGTACATCTTTCTTCTTTATTTAACAAATTCATCTATTTGGCCTAAATTGTTTGTTAATGTGGTCAATGCAAAAGTAATTGCACATTAAATGTTCTGTTTTATTTTATTTTTGATGTTAAACACAAAATGTTCAATTTTTGTTAGACTAACAGTATATGTGAAATTCTGTGTGAAGTTTATTTCACATAGACATTAACATAATAAGTATTTTATACAGGATTATATTATACAGTAAATGCGGGGGTGTCCTGCAGATTCTCCTGTTTCTGCCAACAGCCCAAAAACATGCCATTTAGGTGAACTGGGTACTCTAAATTGTCCTGGTGTGAGTGTGTGTGTGTGTGTGTGTGTGTGTCCAGCGGTGAACTGGTGTTCTGACTACTGTTAAATTACTGTAAAGCCCTGCCCAGAACCCACTGAGGTGGTAGGGGGTCTCACCACAACCCTGACAAGGATTAAGAGGATATGAAGATGGTTGAATGGATGTGTGTGTGTGTGTGTGTGTGTATGTGTGTGTGTGTGTGTGTGTGTGTGTGTGTCCTTGTATTTCTCCCTAGCTCAGACTGAAAGTCCTCATAATAATGACGCATGTCAGGTCTGTAAAAGTGGGGACATTTTGCTGGTCCTCGCATGAACTGTGCATTTTCATTACAAATCATCTTTTGGAAAAAATTAAAGAACACAAGCTTTGAGCTTTGACCTTTGGCTGCTAAGATTAAAGTTAAGTTTAGCTTAATTTTTACTCAGTATTTCACAAAGAAATGGAATGTCCTCACTAGTATAGTGCTAGCAAAGTGTGTTTGTGTGTATGTACCAGGTTTATGCCATGTTGTGGGGACCTGTTTAAAGACTCAGGTTTTGGGGACCTTTCTTCCTTGTAGGGATTAAAAGCTGATCCCTGCAACGTACGTTATAAAATTTAAAGTTGATGACGTGTTTTACGGTTACAGTTCAGATTTTAAGGGTTCAATTAAGTCTCTTGGTGACTAATGGAAATGTAGTGTCCCCACAATTTACAGAAACAAACACGTGTGTGTGTGTGTGTGTGTGTGTGTGTGTGTGCATTCATTTTAGGAGATCACCTTTTTGTTGCAAACGGGAAAGAGTTAATCACTCTGGACATATTGTGTCTTCCTCTTATGCCACTTCCTCTGGCCATATCAGAAATGGACGGACATGAATCAAACACTAGACGTCTATAAATGTGGTGTGAATCACAGCTCTGTAGTTTTTAAAAGGGTTCTGCCTGCATGATTTTGGGGAACAAAGCTACAACTGAAACTAAATTTAATGCCAGTTGTGCCTGGCACTGTGGCTATTACGACAAACCAACATGTACCATCTTATCAACATATCAAAATATAGAATTCCATAGTAAACACAGCTGTCACTACGGCTTTATCTCTACCAACCCCCAGACCGGGAGTTAGGCCACCGTTGCCCAGTGACTGGCCCAAACAGCAGGAAACAGCGCTGGGATTCCTCCAGTGACAGCGAGAAAAAGGAAGCCATTGAGAGAAGACAGGAAAAAGGGGCAAAGAGAAAGAAATATTCTCACTTAATATCTCTTCATTAAACTTCTGCAGGCTCAAATGTGACCATTCTTTACCAGCTTGTGTCCTTGAGAAGCCTGGTGGCTCTTTATGTACATTTTATATCAATGAGCATTGAGCAGTGCATTGCTGATTCTGAATGAAATAGACTGCAAACATACATTAGCCATATGTATACTTCCATTATTCTGCACATTTTTCAAAAAAATGTTCAGTAACTTTAATATTTCCAATCAGGGGCAATTTAGGACTAAGCTAAGGTGCTCATTAGCTGCAGGCTCCATAATATACAAATTAGATTCAATATTTGTTGATTCAATAATCAATTTCAAAATGGATAATACTTTTTTTATGCTTTTAATTGATAGCGGTTGTAGTAACTTTACTATAGTGGTATCATTTTACATTAAAGCTGCACTCAGGAGCTGAAAGTTTTAATTAAATGCAACTTCAAGGTCCCTCCCCCTCCCTCTACACTGCTCTCTAGCTCTACACCCAAAGACCCTGCAACATCGCAACAAAGAACTTCCAACATTTACCCCGGCAGTGATTGACACCTAAGTGGCTCTGATTAGTTATTTCATGTATTACAAATGGCAGAGCCAGAGGAGTTTGTTTATTTTCAGTCTTTATCTGTATGTAGAACTGTAAGGACATCGTGACAGTTTTAACAGATATGACTAAAAATTATTTACTACCAGAAGTTAAAACAAATAATACATGCTTACAACAAACTGAAACATATCTATCCATAACAACCCAGATCCAGTGGCCTGGGGAACCAAATTCCATTGCTGATTCCAATATTCCAGTATTCCAATTTTCAGTATTAACCAATAATGTTCTAAAACCACCATCAAGTCAAATATTCCATCCATCCATTTTCACACCCACTTAATCCTTATCAGGGTCACGGTTAGTCCCCTACCCCCTCACTGGGGGTATTGAAGGGCATTACAGTATTCAACTAAGCCAAGGACAGGGCTCAAATATTCCAGTATCCCCAAATTCAGTATTGACTTTAAGAATGATTTTTAGCTTACATATTGGCTCAGTATTCCAATGTCCCAATGCCGAATATTCCACATTTCAACTAAAGTACATTACATGTAGTCTAAGTGTTCTAAATTATTTAACATTTAAACAAAAACATTACATTTATGCCCAATATTCAGTCTTCCACATGCCAGTAAACATACTTTACATTTATACACCCAACATTAATATTATTATAATGTTTTTTTTTTCATAATTAAACACAAAACTCAAAAACATATGTTATAATTTATGTTTAATAATAAAGAAAAATAATCTAACTTCACCTATAAAGGGTGTGTACAGCTGTATACGAAACATATTACAATGACTTTGACTTGAATGTGGCTCAATCCAAGTCCAGTAAGATTTTATGCTGGACTGAACATTTTCTATGTCAGATATAGTTAGAAGATGCAGATTTGGCAGTGATGATAGCACAGACAGACTGCTGCACACCGTGTCCATGTTGCTCTCTGTGCTGAGGGTGGGATTAGTCTTTGTGATGGTGTGCAGCTCATGATTGTTCTGGAAATATGCATGAAATGCTGGAAAAGTGTAGTGTGTATGTGATAGAAAGAGAGCTTCTTGTCTAAACTTGCTCAGGATTTGTTCTGCAGAGACTGAATCATCTCAAGCAGCAGTGAAGCAAGTTGTTCCAGCCAACATAAAGCTTTCATAAATGACTAAGAGCTGCTTTTAAACATAGAACATAGGTCTTAAGAGATGTTCTATTGACAGTAAAAAAGCTGCCCCGATTAACTAAATAATCTCCAAACATTATCTCTTAGTCTAAATATGATAATGGTGCTAAAATTAAACCTGAGTCAGTCAGCATCAGATTCAGTTAGATTTAACTTTTTGTCAATGTGATTTGTCAAAACCGTGCAGTGAAACACACTAGTGAACATACTAGGCTGTGAGTACATGTGCCCAAAGTGGTACAGGGAGTAGTTAGGGGTTAGGTGCTCAAGGGTATTTCAGTCATGACCTGGCCGGGGATCGAACCAACAACCTTCTGGTCACAAGACCAGATCCTCAAACCACCAGGTCACGGCTGCCCTGTGTCATTTAGCCAATTAGAAACTTCTGAATCGTGTCATTTTCTGGACTTTTTAAGCTGCAGTCAGTTTGATGATTTAGTAAACACACATGATGTAGTGACATAGTGTATCTATATGAGACAGTATATAAAAACAGTGTTACTAATATTTACTTATGTTTTACTGCAGAATGAACTGATCAGGATCTACAGGCTTCTTCCACAGCCATGCCTTTGTAATATGTGCAGAATGTGGTTTAGCATTGTCTTGTTGAGAAATACATGACGTCTCTACAGCAACATCTGGTGGGACACCCTGCTAAAGTCAACTCTGCTCCATGTGCTTCTATCAGATAGAGATGAATGATGGTTCTTGATACAGTGCTGTCTGAGGAATCGGAGATCACAGCTGTTCAGTTTAGACTTTACTTTTTCGAAATTCCTCCAGATTCCTTTAATTATTTAATGATATTTTGCTGTAGATGAGAAATATGTTAATGAAACTGGTTTTATTTGCATTTTAGATAAACATATTAATCATGATGGCATTTTTGATAAAAGTTCATGCTATAAATTTGTATATATATATAATACTGTATACTAATTATATATTTTATATAAACTGAACCCTTTGAATGTGTAAAGAAGCTGATTTGAACTGTCATCCTTGCCGGACACTGGCCCTCAACCACGTGATTGACTTTCTTCTGCAGTGTGTAAACAGCTCCCTCGCTGTGCTGAAGTGTGTTAAAGACACTTTAATGCTCCTCAGTCCAGCTTGCAGAGTGCGCTCATAAAAAATGGACTTGGCATTTATATGCATTGGTTTAAATCACTGCAATAGGCCTTGATGTGACAGTCATATTCCGGATAATTCACTTGCAAAGTCCATTACAGTTACCAGACCTGCAACAATAAGGAACAAATAAAGATGACTGTGGTTGGGCAAAAATCTCTGCTAACTCAAAATGAAGTCTCCTGGCTTTTTAATTTTTTTTCTAATATTATGGAGTTCGGCATCTATTGCTTACATTCAGGACTCTGTTACTTTCTTATACACACAAAACTGAGGATTAAAAAACTGAAATGCGCCTCTTTCTACTCAAGCAGTTCATTATTTCAGTTGAGGATGAGATGGTTTCCTCCGGGGACTCCGGTTTCCTCCCACAGTCCAAAAACATGGAGGTGAATTGGCTACACTAAAAATTACCCTGGTGTGTGTGTGTATGTCTGTGTATGAATGTATGTATGCCCAGATATGGTTGGCACTCTGTCCTGGGTGATCCCCCTAGTGCTCTATGAAGTCCTCCAGTTGGATGGTCGCTTCCGGTTGAGAGTACACTGTACGTGATTGGCTGCCGCCTCTCACCTGTGTGTGGTTGAGTGTGTGTAAATATAGTGTGTTGATTGTAAAGCATCCTTGGGTATCTAGAAAGGTGCTATATAAGTGTAACAATCATTCATTCATGGTGGAGTTGGGGATGAGTTGATGTAGTTGGGGGTGAGTTGTTGGAGTTGGGGGTGAGTTGCTCGAGTTGGGGTTGAGTTGGTCAAGTTGGGGATGAGTTGATGGAGTTGAGGATGAGTTGATGGAGTTGGGGGTGAGTTGTTGGAGTTGGGGGTGAGTTGTTGGAGTTGAGGATGAGTTGGATTTGGGGATGAGTTGGTGGAGTTGAGGATGAGTTGGTGGAGTTGTGGTGAGGATGTGGAGTTGAGGATGAATGGGTGGTGGTGATCATCTAACATTCTAACCTCACTACAGTGGTAACTCTACTTATGAGTTTAATCTGTGCAGGAGCCGAGCTCGTTAGCTGGTTTGCTCGTTAGCTGGTTTGCTCGTTAGCTGGATGCATTTTCCCCATAAGAATACATGTAAAACTGATTAATCCGTGTCAGCCGGCCAATATACAGTATACTTTAATATGTAAATAATGTGTTTATATGGGTTTTTAAAACATAAACGAGACGACGACGGTGCTCGTGTAGGCTGGCGGCTAAGGAGGACAGGAGGACGGGTGTACGTGTATGGCATGGTTACACTTATCATATGAAAAGTAAAAGTAAAATGTATCTAACTTTCTTGTTCACTACCTTTTGCTGTCTTAGCTAGGGTGACCAGACGTCCTCTTTTTCCCGGACATGTCCTACTTTTGAGACCTAAAAAAATGTCCGGGGGGAATTTCAAAGTTGTCCGGAATTTTGTGCGACTGCCTCAAACATAATATTGTGGCAACCCAGACGGCTCGCGAATAACTCCTCGAGAAGCCATTTTTATTGGTCAATCTCCAGCAATACAACACAGCAGAAAAAATCAGACCACTATTCACGCTCTCACTCACACAATTATGCATCTGATCTACCCCCCCACACACACCAATGGTGACTATCCTAAACTACACAAGCACTCACACATGCACACATTTATTCATACAACACAGAACACTTTAAGCTTTTACCCCTACATGAACCCACAGAACAGTTACACTAACCCTCCCAAACCACCCCCAAAGACCCCTGGGAATATGCAAAACGGCAGACTGTCTCATACGGAAATGCGACGCCCCCTAGCACGCCACAATACATACAGTGCATTGTGATTAGAATTGCCATTCCGTTCCATTCCAGGTTTCTCTGTAACGCAAAATAGTCACGCCCTTCTCCTCAAATCTATCTACGGCAATGCCGAAACAAAAGTGTACGTTTATGGAGGAGTTAAAGAAAAAATTCCTGTGCTTTCGCCAGGGTCGTGATCCGTATGAGGCAGAGTGCTTGATGTGTAAGGCAGGCACTTATGTGTCTGTGGCAAATAAAGGTGCCAACGACTTGCAGGTGCACGTCAATTCAACAAAGCACGCGAAAGCAGCCAGAGCCAGGGGCGAGAGCTCTTCGGTTAAAGTTAGATTTCTTTGTGACAAATAAATTATTATTATTTTATTTAGTCTTTCAGTATTACACTCAAAACATGTCGGTGTATGTTTTTGTTAGTGTACTATGTTGTTTAGTGCTGTTAAATAAATGCAATTGTTACAAAGACACCATGTGGTGTCCTCCTTTTCAGAAACCCAAATCTGGTCACCCTAGTCTTAGCGTCACTTTCACTAGCACTTTCACTGGACAGCGGTCAAAGGTAATGACTGACCTCTTCTTCTACGCTAGCATCTAGGGGATGCTACGACTGCCGCACCCCTAGAGGTTGGCATACTTGAACTACTTTAGGCTACTCGTTACTTGGAATTTTACTCGTTACCTGGAACAAAAATATTCTGAGATCTCAACCTGTTACCTGGAATACTCGTTAGTAGGGATGCTTGTAAGTAGGGTTACCACTGTATTACTCTTGTGGCTGAATACTGAGCCTTCCCAGAACAGTAGAGACAGCTACTCCAACACAAGCAGGATAAACTATTTTAGTATCCTTAATTTCAGGTTAAACAGTGAATGAGCAGGGATCCCAAAATGCTTGTCCAAAACAGTGTATGAGTGTAGGTAGAATTCTGATATAATCTGTGTCAATGTGGGAAAACAACCTCAAGTGCAAATAATCAAAACACCACATCATGTGAAGCTGGTTATTCTGCTGCTGACTGGACAGAGTCTCGACTTTTAGCCCAAAGCCTTGTATGCTAACCTAACTTGGTGGGTGTAGAGTGAATGATTCTCATCAAGGCCGTATATCTGAATATACTCACCACTACACTCAAAATGTTTAAATCTTTACTAATGAGAGGAGCTTTGGTAAGGTGTTATGCTGTTGTCTTGATGACCTTTAAGCCACTGTTAATGGCAACACTGACCCTAACCCATGGTGGGAGCTAGAGCATGCAATTATGCTTTAGTACTCATTAACCTGCTCCATACTAGCTTTTAAAAATAAGCTTAATAATTCATCAGGTCAAACGTTGCTTAGCTTTTAAGCTAGACTTCATATAGGGGCCAAAGCATCATAAATTATGAATTTATTTACTCTTATTTATGTTGTAACATCACTTTCATCTGCTCAGAGCATCATTTGCATTCCTGTGTGCTCATGTTTGTGGTAAAACCAGAGCTAACAAGCATCCTGACTGTAGATGTAAAAGTAAATGTTTCATTTCATTATTTAATGCTCAACTGAAAGAGTAAAAACATCTATCTTTGGGTTCAAATTAGGCACCATGCAAATGGATAACTTTTATTACCTTATTAAGGCTTTGGCTTGTACTCAGGTTTGCTAGGAAAGGTCCCATTGAGACTTGACTCCTCAAAGCTTTTGCTAATTGTCAGAAGTCATGGGCTCCTTTAACAAGCTGCCAAATCTAAAATGTAAAATAATCGATTAAATGCAAGAGAATGCTACAAGAAGAAAGCAAAATGTTTTCAGGCAAGTATAGAGGTCATGCTGTGGTCTGGAAGTCCAAGGAAACTTCTCAAGAGCTAGAAGGAATTCTAGAAAGGCTAATCAAATCCTATTTGACTGTAGAAGACTGTCAGAAAGGTTAACCAGACACTTTTTTTGGTGGTGTACTGTTCTACTGTGCCGCAACACCTCCACAAATATGACCTTCACGAATCAGAAGAAAACCTTTCCAGCATCCTCACCACAAAGTTTGCAGAGGAGCCTTTATAACAGCTTGATGCATTTTGGAAAACTTGGTGAACTTAAAATAGAGCTGCAATAGAGCTGAGTACAGGCTGTTAAGTATGGTGGTGGATTGGTCATGATTTGGGCTTGTGTTGGGCAACAGTAGAATGATCCTAAATTCTAAGCACATCTCGACCTGAACATCAACAGAAATCTGAAAAGACTATTGCATGCGAGATGTTCTACAAATCTCTTTAATTTGCATGACACAAACCTGTCTCTAGCATCTATGACTGCCTCTAAATACAATGTGTGTTTAAGAGAATTAAATACTCCTGCGTCAACACCGGATGAGGAATAGTCGGAAGGGAAGTTTTGGAAGTTTCTAAACATACTGCAAAGTCCAGACATGCCGTAGATAGCTTCGGGCAGTTCTCCATTGTGATGGCTCAGAGAGCGAAGTATGTGGTACTGTGAATAGCTGCAGAAAAAAAGGAGAAGTGTGCTATTGAATGAGTGGGCGATACAGTCACCTCAGCGCCAACTTACACAAATCCTGGTTGCGACATCCGTCCAGTGAGGGGTTCAGCAGCTGCAGCTTTGTGCAAAGCACAGAAGTGACACTAAAAGGGGATTTCCAGAAGAAAATGTATATATACATACTGCAGTTCTTCACTTCACTTCACTGTTGTTAATTTATGTAATAAAATGCAACTGTTTATGTATTATAGCTATAATATGCACTTATATAATAATAATAATACATTGGATTTGTAATGCACTTTTCATTTGTAGCAAATCTCACAGTGCTAACAGTATAAAAAAATTTAATTAAAAGATAAAAAATATTAATAAAAAATAAAAATGATAAAATAATAATAATAAAATAATAATTAAAAAAAACTAATAAAAATATAATTTATTGTCCATATGTCCTCATAAAAAGATAAGTCTTATGTCCCTTTTTAAAACAATCAGTTGTCTGAGGCCTCCTCAGATGGTCAGGCAAGGCATTCCAAATATATAATTTGTAATTACAGACCTGCAGTATACAGTATATTACCAAAACAAATCAGAACAGAGCTTTAGATGTTACCTAAAATGGTAAATAATGTTTGGTAAACAAATAAACAAACAAATAATTATTATGTGTCTTAAGATATTCAAAGTTTATTTTCTAGGACCTTATCTTAAAATAATCTGCATTTTTGGTCATTTAACAACTTTATGTTTTTAGCTTCCAAATCTTAATTTGAAAAGGTTTAGAGACTCAAGCTAAAGTTTGTGTCATTTTGTTGATTTTGTAAGTCAAAATAAATCAGTGAATCACACACTAACACACCACCACCACATCAGTGTCACTGCAGTGCTGAGAATGATCCACCAAGTTTTACAAGCTATACTTAATGAATTGACCAGTGAGTGTAAAACAGCTCTAGTGACTCACACTATAGGCCAAAGTAACAGCACGTTTGTTAAAGGTTTGCTGGCTTGTTCTGGTGTTGTGGCAAGGCTGGATGCTGATGTTAATACAATGTTCTGAAGTGATAACTTACATGTAACAGTATTTGTATTTCAACCTTCTCATAATTTAGAGGATCATCAGAGGATAAATGTACACAAAACAACAACAAGCTGCTACTAAAACCACATTCAAAAATGGTCAGCTTTAAAACATGAAGTGGGGGGTGAAGTGAAAAGCAAGACAAACCTACAAGTGCCAACATTTATGTGATGTTCTGAGGCAGATTTGTGAAGAACTGTCTGAAGAATGTTTGATGTCTGTTGTAGAAAGAATGTCACGAGTGTGTTTAGCTGTTATATCTGACAAAGGTGCAGCTTTGTGTCCAGAATTTAGAAACATTTTGATCTATAAACTGATTCTACAAGTTCTTATTTCCACCTATACTTTCACTGCTAGTTCAATGAGACTTTAAACTCAATCATTTTCAATACAAAAAAAGGTAAAAATTGGGGTGTTCTAAAACTTTTGACCAGTAGTGTATAATATATATTTCTGTACTAAATTTTTGTTTGTGAATATGAAAATAAATTATTAAATATAAACTTTGCTCATGTCATATATAAATTGTTCATTTACAATAAACCTAAGTTTAAGTTTAAAATTAAAAATTTTGACAGTATTGTTGCACCTGTTAGAATCTATACAGCCTAGAGATTTATGTGACTGCAGCCTTTTCTAGATAATTTTTGTGTGGCTGTCTTCTCTTCTTCATCTTTTATTCTTAAAACTGTCACTTTATAGTTGCAGAGCTTCATATAGTAGTATTCATAATAATAGTTTTATAATAATAGTTTTATAATAGTAGTTTTATAATAGTAGTTTTATAATAATAGTTTTATAATAATAGTTTTATAATAGTTTTATAATAATAGTTTTATAATAGTTTTATAATAATAGTTTTATAATAGTAGTTTTATAATAATAGTTTTATAATAATAGTTTTATAATAGTAGTTTTATAATAATAGTTTTATAATAGTTTTATAATAATAGTTTTATAATAGTTTTATAATAATAGTTTTATAATAGTTTTATAATAGTAGTTTTATAATAATAGTTTTATAATAGTAGTATAATAGTAGTTTTATCATAATAATTTTATAATAGTAGTATAATAGTTTTATAATAGTAGTTTTAGAATAATAGTTTTATAATAAGTTTTATAATAGTAGTATAATAGTAGTTTTATAATAATAGTTTTAGAATAATAGTTTTATAATAATAGTTTTATAATAGTAGTTTTATAATAATAGTTTTATCATAATAGTTTTATCATAATAGTTTTATAATAGTTTTATAATAGTAGTATAATAGTAGTTTTACAATAATAGTTTTATAATAGTAGTATAATAGTAGTTTTATAATAATAGTTTTATAATAGTAGTTTTATAATAGTTTTAGAATAATAGTTTTATAATAGTAGTATAATAGTAGTTTTATAATAATAGTTTTATAATAGTAGTATAATAGTAGTTTTATAATAATAGTTTTATAATAGTAGTATAATAGTAGTTTTATAATAGTAGTTTTATAATAGTTTTAGAATAGTTTTAGAATAGTAGTATAATAGTAGTTTTATAATAGTTTTAGAATAATAGTTTTCTGACAGAGAAATTCTGAAATTCTATGTGCATGAATATGAGTAAAAATAAATAAATGTAAAAAAATAAATAAAAACGTAATCTGAATGAATGATTAACATACCATGCAGATCAAGTTCAAATCTAACTATTTACTTAAATATTTGCAAACTGAAATACATTTACAATTCAGATTTTACAAGAAAAATAGATTTCACACATATTACAGTTAGCCTGCTATTGTCACACCCTCAGTCTTTCTCCTTCTCATCTCACCTCTTCTACCTCCACACTCTACCCAGGACACACCGGCCACTGATGTCATCACTCTACATCACCACTCCGCCAATCAGGACTCATTCCACAGATCATCGTCTAACCGCACCTGAGACCCATAGACTATGTAGACCTGTTTGATGACTTTTTTGCGAAGTATTGCCAGCCCAACATTGCCTTACCGAGCGTTCATCCTGTTCCATGTTTGATCTCTGTGTACCGACTGCTTTGTTTACCACGTCTTGCCTTAAACGTATTGTTTTGTTCACCTGTTCTCATTGCTTGCTCTGGTTTTGACTCTCTGCTTGTGTACTCATGTCTCAGCTTTGCAGCTTGGTTATATTGCTGTCTGGTTTTGACCTCCGCAACTCTGTTGTTTATTCTGTTTGAATCACCCTCATTATTGTCTGTATCTACTAATGCTTACTCTTGTCATGCCTACTTTAATTAAACCTTCTGTTGTCCTTTTATCCATCTGGTTATCCATGTGAAATGTGCAATTTGACCCAAATTAACTAAAATACAAATATGCAATGTAGAAAAATAAAATTTGACAGTGGAACTGAATACACTAAGACTTCACAATTACTCATGTAATGCTATTTTTGTAAAAAAAAAAGACAATCAAAAACTGATAAAAAATTCACAAATATGCTAAGATTTAGCATAACCCTAACTCCATATCTCCTAAATCAGCGACAGGACAGTGACGCGAGTTCAGGGCCTGTGACAGACGTCTCTGAGGCTGTATCAGTGAAGCACTGGATGCATGTTTACAAGAGTAAGCGGTGATCATGTTGTGCTCGTAAATCATAGCGAGGATGAGTCATGTCATTTATGTGCTCCACAGACACGCTGTGGTTGCAGTGAATGAGTGTGTATGTGTGTGTATGTGAATGAGTGTGATGTGGCAGATGTGGCTTGTCTATGAATTATGTCCTCAGGAGGAAATTTGTCATTACCCTGAAATACTACAAACGTCCAAACGCTGAACTGCTGCACACGTTTCTAGTTTTTAAATGATGACTGAGGACAATACCAGCAGCATCACTGTCCACTGTATTAAAGAGGAATTTCAGCCATTTTTCACAATTTAACAACAAGTATAAACGTGGTTTAGTGTGAAATGCTCTGCGAAAACCACATCACGGTGTTATTGATAAGAACCAGACACTAAAAGCTGCTTTTAAGAGCCGTCTTAGAAAGTTATATGATACCCCAGACATTGTTTTATGGTAGTTTGATGTACGATTTTGTTCTAAAACTTAAACTATTAATATTTTTTAATAGTTTATTTATTCGTTTTCAATGCACTGTTTCACTGCCACATGATTTTTCAATGCTTTTAAATTTTGGAAAAATTTTTAAGAATTGCCCTTATTTTTTGCAACTTTAATATATTTAAGACTTTTGTATTTATTTATTGTTTATCTGTTTAGAACAATGAATACATTTCATAACAATGTGCATAGGAATGACTGGGAGATATTGGATGACCTGAGCATCTCAAAAGCAGGATCTACTGACAGTGGCTTCTAGATTACTCAGATCTTAATCCAGTTGATCATCAATATATTGTGGCAGCTCCACCTCACAAAAACAGAATGTAAAGGATCTACCACTTATCTAGATGCCAAAGGACACCTTCTGGGGCAGCCGTGGTCTTTTGGTTAGGAATCTGGTCTTGTGACCTCGCTGGTTCGAGCCCTGAGCAGGTCATGACTGAAGTGCCCTTGAGCAAGGCACCTAACCTTCAACTGCTCCCTGGGCGCCGTGGATAGGGATGCTCACTAATTTGGGCACAAGTTCTCACTGCCTAGTGTGTTCACTAGTGTGTGTGTTTCACTGCACGGATGGGTTACATGCAGAGGTCAAATTCAGTTGTGTGCCCATCACATTGGCAACAAAATATATGAAATCTATTAAATGAAATCTACCTTAAGTGGTGTAAAAGCTGCGTCACAGAAAGTTAATGAAATGTTGATACTCCAGACGTTATTTATTAGTAGATATTACATGTACAGGATAACTGACACTTTGGGATTGTAAATAAAATGGCATGTGGCTTCTATCATATCAGTTGTTTTGTTGTCATGTTGATGTTTTAAATGTTTGAACATGTTCTAGGTCATCAGTATTTATATTTGGGTGTCTGGAGTGTCTACGGTGAGGTTTTGAGCCAGAAAATGTTGCACTTAAAGAGCAGTTCATGATTTGAGCTTCATTTATTATGCAATAAAGGAATGTAGCCACACCCCCAGTGGTGTAACTCCACCCACAAGTTTGTGTGTAAAATTATATTTTCACATAGAACCACACAGTATCGAAAAACTAGGATTAGGATTATTTTTGATGAGGCAAATTACTTGACAGGTAACGATCTGAGCAGGGCGGATTTGTTATTTACCTGAATGATGTAGCTGCTGTAGCTGTAAGCTAGCTGACTGTGTCTGTGTATAATCTCTGTGATATTGTTGATGTCTGCGTTATGATAACGTTAGATGTGAATGAGAAATAATGAGACAGGAGGAAAGTGTTGTAATCATCGTCTCTGTATGAGTAGTCAAACCCTGTGTGCCCATATTAGGGGAGTGGCTTTAGAAGGACGACTAAAAGTAGAAGTTGGATTTTTTTTTTCAAGAAGTTGTCTTATACTTGCTAGTTTCTGCAGAATCCTCTATAATATAGCTGAATAATAAAGGTTAATTATACAGGACTCATTAGTGACGTCTTCTGTGCACCAGGTCACTCTTGAGAGAGAAATAAATAGAACATCCTTCAAAAATATCAGGCGGATGCAAATTTTGCCTTACAGGCTTCATTCAACGTAAGCAAATCAGCCAGTGGTACTCAGCTGCCTTCGAAAAGCAAATGTGGGCAGAGAGAGAGAGTTGTGGGCATGTTCTACCAGCGCTCTTATTCTTCCCTAATGGCTGTGGATGTGTGATTATATAAGATGATTCCTCTCTGCTTTACATGCCAGAGGTTCAGAGAAGCCTTTGGTGTGCTTTCTGCCTCCATTCTGAATGAACTCAGCCCGTCGCTAATTACGCCCCCATGGGGCCGAAGGCAGAATATTCTCACTCCTCTGCACCAAACACAGTATTCACAGATGCAAAAAGAGCTGGTCTAGGTTCAGTTTGGGATGGGAGGTACAAAAGAGACGGACGAGAATGGTCCAGAACCAGAACAGAGATGCTTTGTGAATGCAGGCTGAGTTTTCTCAGCTGAACTACAGGCTCAAGCCCAGGCCCAACGCCCACTGCTATATAAAGGAAGAGGCTTTTTGAACTCAGTGGAAAATCCAGATTGGTCTCTTCGCAGTTCCTTTCCGTTATCCGGGCTTGCGTTTGGGAATGTCTGAAGAAACCCAAGTTTCCTTTGCTGTACAAGGCTTTAGCTGTGGCGAAACCTCTAGGAACATTGTGAAGACTGACTCTTCACAATCCTCTCCATCTCTACGAAGTCTGCACACCTCGTACGTCACCTGATAAGCAAGAACCCTGAGTGTGACAGTAAACATGCAAATTAGTAGGGATCATTCAGAGATTCCATCTGACTGAAGTTGATTCTTTCTGATTGGTTGTCCTGCCATATTTTCAGAAAAGTGGTTATGAAAAATGTATGATATCAACAAACTAAGAAGAAAAGTAAATAAAGCAAATGTAGTTTATGTTACATTCTGTATTCATGTGCATCCACCTCGCGTACTTGATCTGTGAACAATTGAACAACTGTAAGGTTGAATGTGCAGCCTTGTGGCAACGCACTGTAAATGACCAGTTCCTCTGGTTTTACTATGTGTAGGTCTGCGTTTGAGTAAATTTATCATTTTTATTTTGTTCTAGAAACTACTGACATTTCTACCAAATTCCAAGAAAAATATTTTCATGTAGTTGCAGAAAATTGTCATAATAACCAAAAGATGCTTTATCAGAAGTGGTATGTTTAAAGTAATTATTTTAAACACCCAAAGGTGTGAAAAGTATTGACACTCATCACTCAGGTAGAAGTACAGATACTAGGGTTTAAAAAGACTTTTATAGAAGCTGAAGTATCAACTTAAGCTTTTTACTGAAGTAAAAGTACAAAAGTTCTGGTTTTAAAACTACTTAAAGTATAAAAGTAAAAGTCATGTAAGGAAAACAAATGCCAACACTTAGGCTGTGCCACAGGGGCATATAGTGCACTACCCCCCCCCCAAAATACATCTTTTCTAAAAGCTGTAATGACTATAATGTTATATTAAAATGGTGATGTTGACATTTTTTGGGATGTACTGGCTTCCTGTTTCAGCTGCATATCTGCCCCTTAAAAATAATAC
>BRDA01087506.1:0-12479 GCA_036984385.1 Crenuchus spilurus
TTTGCCATCTCCACATCATTGCATTCAGTTTTTATTCACAATTTGTTTAGTGTCCCAACTTTTTTGGAATCCGGTTTGTGTATGTATATATATATGAAAAGTACACCCATTAAAGTTTCTGGGGTTTTGTTTTATTGAGGTTGTTTATGGACTAATATCTGATGTTGTAGAATAAACAGCTGTACTAAAGTCTATAAACTAGTGTACACATGTAGTGAACATCAAAACTGAACTAAAGAGCAGTGACACTGTCCTACCTCACCCTTCTACAATAGAGGTTTGAGTATCTGGAGCAGCATAATTGGTCATAATTGACCAAAACTGGTAGTGGTTGTGTATGTACATAACATTATTAAGTTCACCCAGTAGCTACATAATATCAAAACATCGGTTCACCAATTAGCTACGTAATCAGAACCTATTCTAATCTTTCAAAGTCTATACAGTTGAGTTGCCACCTTCACGCTGATGCATTGCAGTGTTTTTCTACCCAAAAATGTCAGCCATTCAGATTTACTGCTTATGACTAAACTGGAAGCCATGATGTTATGGTGAAAAATAAAAGTGACTGATCTCCTCCCACCTGAATTTGCAGAAGAAGCAAGACTGTGCTGTGACTGGTGTGATTCGTTTGGTAAAACATCCCTAAAACAGCAATATGAGATAAAAGAGACATTAGAGATGAAAAATTGGACATTAAGTCTTGGAACTAATCAGGGAACTGAAACCTGCTTATAGGATTTGGGGTATAAATGGTTAAAAGTTTATATTATTGTGTAGGATAAAAACATTTCATTAAAATTGTATAGATGATACAGAAATGCTAGTTTTTAGCCATTAAATTGCATGTAAAATATATGCTTTGTATATTAAAATGCGATGACATTTTAATTTCCCCACTGTGGGACTAATAAAAGATTATCTTATCTTATCTCATTAATATCATGTTCATTTTAATGCCCTTATCAAATATCATCAAGCAATCCATCATTTTACTATCAAGAAAGTAGCAAACAAACTTTTTTGACTTTTTCTATCAAGTGATGAGATGAAGTATTTGTAGTAGACTATGTTTTAGTCCCCAAACAAACCACTTTATTTATTTTTTTCCTCGTAATTGCTGAAGAGGTCAAATAAACAAAATAAATCAGTTTCACACAATCTTTTTCTGACAGTCATTTGATGGTTTAGGCTTTACATGGTTAATTTGGTTTATGAGGGCATGGATTAAACAACATAAATGTGATTGAAAATGGTAAGGTGTAGACTTACAGATACTCAGGAATGTCTTCGGTCTTTTCCGGGGGAGCCTCATAGCCACTTTCAGCTTCATCACGGTCTAGACACACAACTTATAATCACATTATAAATAATAAATCAGTTACACTGAAATCAAATGTACACACTTTCCCATTTACATCAACTCAGGACGATCATAATTCTCAAGACTAATATAACTACAAATAATCTAAGCTCATACAGCCTCTGGCTAAAATGATGGACTTGCCAAAAGTTCACTGGTCTTTTTTTACTTCTCAGCAAATGAACAAATAACAGATATGACATGAAATTTATTTCGTTTAAGAGCTGAACATGATGGCTTAATTAAAGTTACGCTGCAAAAAAATAAAGGTGGCTCAAATATCCAATGAGTTACTCAAAGAACTTAACAATACATTTTAGGTGTCTCAAGAACCTCAAGAAATCGTCAACTATCTAGAAGTTCCTGACGGAATATATTGGATCATTCATTCATTCATTCATTATCACACCCG
This sequence comes from Crenuchus spilurus, assembly GCA_036984385.1. Classification (NCBI taxonomy): domain Eukaryota; kingdom Metazoa; phylum Chordata; class Actinopteri; order Characiformes; family Crenuchidae; genus Crenuchus; species Crenuchus spilurus. Next base: position 1,776 of record BRDA01087506.1, read on the forward strand.
CTTATTCCTTATCAGGGTTAGTCCCCCACCCCCTCACCGGGCGCAGGGCAGGGCATTACATTAGTCAACAGGGCGCCAATCCATCACTGGGTGACACACACACACACACACCTACGGACAATTTAGAGTACCCAATCCACCTGATCCCCATGTTTTTTGGACTGTGGGAGGAAACCGGAGTCCCCGGAGGAAACCCACGAAGACACAGGGAGAACATGGAAACTCCGCTCAGATAGGGACTCGAACCCAAGACCTCAGCGCTGAGAGGCGAACGTGCTAACCACTAAGCCACCGTTCCACCCCATATTGGATCATTTTCCCCAATAAATAAATGACCAAGTATAATATTTTTGTCTCGTTTGTTTAACTGGGTTCTCTTTATCTACTTTTGGTACTTGTGTGAAAAATGTTTTAGGTCATAATGCAGAAATATAGAAAATTCTAAAGAGTTCACACACTTTCAAACACTGTATATTGACTGTTTTACATACAGTTATCTTTATATGTTTCATTAGAACGGCACCAGACAAAACTTTCAGCATCATTTCCTTGGTCAAGATGACTTTTATCCGATTGTCCACACTCAATGATTGCCTCTCTGTAGCTCACTTTATCCTTGTTTGGTTCTGTTTAGGTGTTAGTGCTCGTGTTTGGCTTTTCTAAAGTAAATCCCATTTCACCCAGCTGGTTTATTTGATTTAAACTACTCTGTCAGAAACACTGGTTCCTGTATGTTTTATTGTACATTTTCTATTTTATAATAACCTGCTCTAGACAGGATTTTCAGTTTTTAAATAATAAATATTTTTGATATATTTAATGTGCTATGAAGTAAAAAATTTGGGTAAACATCCACTTAGTGTGGGGATTGGAATGTACCTTTATGACTAAAAGCTTCTACTGATGCTTAGCTATATCAGTCTTTTAGCTAGAATGCAAAGCTACATTTGAAGTCATTTTTACGCTGTTGTTTTTGCTCACCTTCCTGCTGGTTGACGTATTCGCTTCCACCTTAAAATTGAAGGAAACAAACAAAACTTAAAAAAAAAATACACAGATTACGAGAAAGAATACTCTTCAAATTTCCTCTTAAACTTCCTGTGTATGTGAGAATTGTTGAAGAAAAACTCCCTTTCATTCTCATTTCATTTTAGTCAGTGAACATTAATTTTAATGATTCAAACCACTGCGTCAAAATGTCCTCACTATTCAGCTGTTAAGGTGTAAACAAAGACATTCAGTGTTTTAATGTGTGATACTGAACTGTAGAGCTGCTGACTTAAGATTTGATTTACAATGGTGGTGATAGAAACCAGGGGTGTGACCTCTACATCACTAACCTACCAAACTACAGGTCTTTGGGAACTATTTTGCCTTACAATGTATTCTGATCAGACAGGACATTCAAACCAATTAATGTTAATGGCTGTTGGTGCCTCAAATCAGCTCTAACCCATTGAGTCATTGACTCTCCAAGACCACTGAAAGTCTCCTGAAGTATCTAGCATTGAGATGTTAACATCAGATCTTTTAAGTCCTGTAAGTTGTGAGGTGGAGACACGTTGGACCAGACTGCTGTTCCAGAACATCCTCAGATTGAGATTTGGGGAATTTGGAGGCCACTGTTGGTAGGATCTGACTGCTGTTGACTGGGAGTTGCCTACAAGTCTTACTGCTTTGGAGATGCTCTGAACCAGTCATGACCATAGTTAAGTGTCTCAAGTCCAGGAGCGTAGCACCAAATTTTGGGCCTTATGCACAAGCAATACTCAGCCCCTCATTTTACATCACGCCATTGTTTTTGAGTACATCTTTACCATTATTCAGGAAAAAGTCAATGGAAGTGCCCTTTTTAAGTTAGCATTAAAAGCCCAACCCACTCAACATACTTAAGTGAGTAAAATCACATAATTGAATGTAATTGCTTTCATAACAATGTATCAAATTAGTCAAATGGTCCAATATTCAATTAATAATTAATCTGACCATTTTTAATGGCTTTCAGTGACTCTGTACTTAATACTAGGGATGGGCGAGTACACCACTGTCTGTATCTGTTCAACCATCTAAATGATCTGTATCCATATCTGTACTTAGAAGAGTTGTCATACTCAACACAACTTCCTTTTTTATTTTTTATTTTATGATCAAACTGATTTTTTCTTTCAATTATTTATTTATTTTCACTACCTAAAGTTTTTGGCATTTTTTTCCCACACAAAGTTAATTTTGTAAATAAATAATGTTGATTAAGGTAGGTGGGTGTGTGTGTGTGTGTGTGTGTGTGTGTGTGTGCGCGCGCGACAGAGTGTGCCACAGCTCTGGCAGATATGTGTCTGCGTAGGGAGGGGCGGACGCTCTGTGTGACTGGCCAATCACAGATCGTGAAGACAGTCCATTACCCAATGAGGATATTCCTTTAGCACGAGAACAGATATAGACGAGTTTTACTCGTTTAATGATCGTACTTGTCACAAATGCTTTATCCGTAACGGATACTCGTCTGAAACGAGTATTCGACTCAACCCTACTTAATACCAATAGTATTAGACTAATGTGTGTGGTCATATTAGTGTATATCAAGTTTTTCACAATGGCTTTCAATGTGGCAGCCAATGAGATTGTAGAACTGGAACCAGTTTTATAATAATCAGTCACTTTAAGACCTTGTAAGGAACTTCAATGCGTCATGTCATGTAGTCTTAGGTGGGTCTTTTAAGGTATTTCAAGCATTTGTTGCTGATTATTTAATATTCAATAGACACAAATTCTGATATTGCAGGAAAACTCACATTCAGAAGAAGGACAGGCAGACATCCGTCGAGGATCAGGTGACGATGGAGAACTGAGAGAAAGGGAGTTTGTGCACAGGTGTGAATGTGTATATTTACAAATGTAGAGATAGCGCTGATTTAATACACAGTATCAACTCCTGGCTAACATCAGAAAATGATTGGCTGAGATTTTGATAATAAAATAATGGATCTGGTATAATTTTGTAACCCATTCTAATAGATTATATCACAGAATAGATGTCTTAGGTCATTCTTCGTTTTTCACCTACACAGACATATCAGAATATTTTGACCACTGATCTAATAGTGGTAATAACCACCATTGGTGCTCAATAGTGAACCCTGACACTTTCCTCATTTCCTGTGTTCATTGTAGAGGTTAACTGGTCCACTGTGGTGTGTTGATTGCTCTGTACCACTCACTGGAGATGATGTTCCCCTATGCCATCAATATCCTGTTGGGCACCACTGTTATGCGACTGGAAACTCAATGTATGAGAAGTCCATTCTCAGTACACTTCGACTACAGCAGCTGTAGAACATCCAATGAGGCTAATGGTTTAACTTATTCTACCACACGTCACCTGATGCCCTATTATCATGCCCCTTTGGATCTCATCCTTTGCCCATGATAATCATTTTATCTCGTCTCATGATCGTCCCAGACTCTGTTCATTCCAAACCAGGGTGGCCATAATATTCGGATAGTGTAACTACAAACCGGATTCCAAAAAAGTTGGGACACTAAACAAATTGTGAATAAAAACTGAATACAATGATGTGGAGATGGCAAATGTCAATATTTAATTTGTAATAGAACATAGATGACAGATCAAAAGTTTAAACTGAGAGAATGTATCATTTTAAGGGAAAAATATGTTGTTTCAAAATTTCATGGCGTCAACAAATCCCACAAAAGTTGGGACAAGGCCATTTTTACCACAGTGTGGCATCCCCCCTTCTTCTTACAACACTCAACAGACGTCTGGGGACAGAGGAGACCAGTTTCTCAAGTTTAGAAATAGGAATGCTCTCCCATTCATGTCTAATACAGGCCTCTAACTGCTCAATTGTCTTGGGCCTTCTTTGTCGCACTGTTCTCTATAGGTGAAAGATCTGGACTGCAGGCTGGCCATTTCAGTACCCGGATCCTTCTCCTACGTAGCCATGATGTTGTGATTGCTGCAGAATGTGGTCTGGCATTATCTTCTTGAAAAATGCAGGGTCTTCACTGAAAGAGACGACGTCTAGATGGGAGCATATGTTGGTCTAGAACCTGAACATAGTTCTCTGCATTAATGGTGCCTTTCCAGACATGCAAGCTGCCCATGCCACAAGCACTCATGCAACCCCATACCATCTATGATGCAGGCTTCTGAACGGAGCGTTGATAACAACTTGGGTTATCCTTGTCCTCTCTGGTCCGGATTACATTGCGTCCCAGTGTTCCATAAAGAACTTCAAATCGTGACTCATCTGACCACAGAACAGTCTTCCATTTTGCCACACTCCATTTTAAAAGACCCCTGGCCCAGTGCAAACGTCTGAGCTTGTGGAGCTTGCATAGAAATGGCTTCCTCTTTGCACTGTAGAGTTTCAGGTGGCAACGGCGGATGGCACGGTGGATTGTGTTCACTGACAATGCTTTCTGGAAGTATTCCTGAGCCCATTCTGTTATTTCCTTGACAGTGACATTCCTGTTTGAGGTGCAGTGACATTTAAGAGCCCGGAGATCATGAGCATCCAGTAGAGTTTTACCGCCTTGACCCTTACGCACAGTGATTGTTCCAGATTCTCTGAATCTTTTGATGATGTTATGCACGGTTGATGATAACTTAAAAATCTTTACTATTTTACGCTGGGTAACACCATTCTGGTATTGCTGCACTATCTTTCTGTGCAACAATGGTGGAATTGGTGATCCTTTTACCATCTTGGCTTCAGAGAGACACTGACACTCTGAGAAGCTCTTTTTATACCCAATCATGTTGTCAATTGACCTAATTAGTGTTAATTGGTCTTCCAGCTGTTCGTTATATGCTCAATTTTCTTTTTCCAGCCACTTATTGCTACTTGTCCCAACTTTTTTGGGATTTGTTGACACTGTGAAATTTTGAATCAACATATTTCTCCTTTAAAATGTTACATTTACTCAGATTAAACTTTTGATCTGTCATCTATGTTCTATTACGAATAAAATATTGACATTTGCCATCTCCACATCATTGCATTCAGTTTTTATTCACAATTTGTTTAGTGTCCCAACTTTTTTGGAATCCGGTTTGTAAGAGTCTAAGTCTGATTACATTAGAATGACCTCTTTTATTTTATAAAGTCCCATTTTATAGTGTCTCAGTTTTTGAATGAAGATGTTGGGTTAAGAAAGCTGTGGTTTTGGCTACATCATGGTGTAGATTCTACACTTCCTGTAGAGTAGCAGCGCTTATGTTTGAGCACTTTTAGAATAGTCTTTACCTCAGGGGCTTGAATCTAGTCTGGTTCTTGAATATGTAATTACTGGTAGTTGATTTAACTCATGTAATTGACCCCTTAGTGTCCTACCTACCAGTCACTACAGCTCTCATGGGCTCAATGTCCAGAGCTGAAGACCAAGAATTTAGATGTTGATCTAAACGATCTCGGTTTAAAACGCTGGTATGAAGGTGGTAAGCTATCTCTACACAGGTTAGGTGTGTGTATGTGAGTGTGTGTGCATGACTCACATTATAAACTGGTTTACAGAATTGTAGCTGGGCATGTTATGGTTCTCCGTATCTAAGTAAGAGATTGGGAAAGGTCAGCATTCTCAGCAAAGTGAGTTATATCACTTTAATCATATTAAACAGGTTGTTGTTGAGAAATTGTGAATCATTTGAAGAGTTTGTTTGCAAAAACAGAACGACAGGACAAGGACAACAGTTAATTTTAATGGAAGTCAATGGAACCGGTCCTTTTTGGGCCATTTCTTTTGGTCCAGTCATCGTGAAGTTTGCCCAAAATTTAAAAAGACATTTTTCAAATCATGTCAGAAGCTGAAAAATGACAAACACAGACATGTCCTGGATGTTTCTGCAAATGAACTCTTCATGTGTCCAGGTTAAAAATACATAAAATTACAACTTTTATTAAAATGAGCGAATAATTTGAGAGTATTTACATGGACGAACGACTGAAAATCCTTGGCTCCTGTAAGATCAGAAAGATAGCAGCTTAAAGCCAACACGCACATAAAACCACATGCAAATGAGTGACTTAAAACGCAACTGTTCATAAGCAAAGAACTGATGAAATTTGCAAAGTTATTTGCAGATGACTAAAATGGTTCCCTCATGCAAGGTAACCTTTGCGGCTGAAGTTCGTCTTTAGCTTTGATCTGGAGTTATGAAGCCTCACAACCTCATAACCATGAAATTCTGTAAAACTACATGCAAATGTCGCACAGCAAACATGTCTTAGTTGATCGATTACATTTAGGAATAAAATGTCTAATCTTTAAACAGTAAAATCTTTATTTATTTTTATTTTTTGTGTTTGGTAGACTCTCCCTATCACTTGTAATGTCTCTGACTCTAGGAGGTTGCAGACTAACACAGGCCTCCTCTGATGCATGTGAAGTCAAGCTCCGCCTCTTTTCAAACTGCAGCCACCACGCTCAGAGGAAAGCGCAGGATCCCCAGTTCTGATGTATCGCCTATCAGACGCCTGAGCCAGCTGACATTACAAGTAGTGCTGGGAGAGAGTCCCATCTTACCTGCCCAGAGAGAGCACAACCAATTCTGCTCTCCTGGGCCTGGCTGCCAATGGCAAGCAGCATGATTGGGATTCGAACTCGAGATCCTCAGATCATAGTAACAGCGTCTTAGTCCAATGAGCCACTCGGGGCACAAATAAATCTTGTTAGAAGACTACACTTTAACAATAAAGCTGGAGTTTGATGAAAAAACGTGACCAACAAAAGCAGAATTGTTATAAAAAGCAACATTAAAAAATACTTACGTATGACTTGTGGCATGATAGGTCTGAGTTATGCATTCTGGGGAAGTAAAGATGTGTTTGATCTATTAGTGCATCTCCAAAAAATAAGAATATCATGAAAAAGTTCATTTGTGTTCATAATTTAACTCAAAAAGGTAAACCATCATATATTTTACGTTCATTACACATAAAGTGACATATTTCAATCATTTTTGGTTTGAATGGTGATACTGTTTAAATAGTAATTTGCTCAAACCAGAAATTAAATATTCGAATAATCTGAGACTCTGGATTTCTGTTTTTCCATGAGCTATAACTGATCAACATTAAAACTAAAAAAAGCTTGAAATAAGTCACTTTATGTGTAATCACAATATTCTAATTTATAACACTATCCATCTATCTATCTATCCTTATATACACTTCCAGTCAAAACTTTTAGAACACACCATTTTTTTTATCATTGAGTTTAATGTCTTATTACACTCTGAAATTAAAGTATAGGAGTTAAATAAGACATCATGGAATCAATTTATAGACCAAAATGTGTCTAAACTTTGGACACAAAGCAGCACCTTTGTCAGATATAACAGCTGAACACACTCGTGACATTATTTCTACAATAGACATGAAACATTCTTCAGACAGTTCTTCACTAATCTGCTGCAGAACATCACATAAATGTTGGCACTTGTAGGTTTGCTTTGCTTTTCACTTCATCCCAAATCAGCTGGATGGGGTTTAAGTCTGGAGACTGTGCTCCACTCCACGTTTTCAAGCTGACCATCTTGTTGTTTTTTTCCTGAGGTAGTTCTGGCAGAGCTTAGACTTCTGTTTTGGGTCATTATCCTGCTGTATGATGAACCCCTGACCAACTAGGTGAATACCAGAAACGTTCTAAAATTGTTCTAAAACTTTTGAGCAGTAGTGTGTGTACATATAAAATAAGTATTGTTAAGAAAACCTCATGTTCCACAGTTATTGCTATTTGCATAGTAGCTTGTTAACATTAGATGGGATTTTTTTTTGTATAGATTTGCAGCAAAAGTGTATTTATATTATATTATATATTATATTATATTAATTATATATTACATTACATTACATTATATATTATATTATATTATATTATATTATATTATATATTATATAACATTATATATTGTATTATATTGTATTATATTATATTATATTATATTATATATTATATAACATTATATATTGTATTATATTATATTATATTATATTAACATGTATTTCAAATTGAATGTGTGATAATGTTTAATATCTTTTCAGAGGAAACTGACACAGGCTTCATTATCTAGTGATGGAAGTGTTAATGTAGAGCACATGTGTTATCTTACTTGGCTGGCTGTTTCCTTTGCAGTTTAGGCAAAGACTGGTCAGGATGATGATTGACACAACAACTGCCACAGCCACCACACTCAGTAATGCAGCAGAATCCATACCTGAGGAGTTTGGGACAGTTTTTAGTATTGAGAATTCAAGTTTAAAATGTTTTTTACATTTTCAGGATTTAGCAGAGAGTCAACAACCAGTTCTGATGCCTTGATAGACGATACAACACAAAGAACATTTCAACTTCTAGATAGAAGGTAAACATACAGAGCAGTACACTGGTGGACTACCGCCCTCCCTTGTGCACCTATAGTCGAAAGAATGTCCTCTAGAATGGCAAAAAAAGTGCCCTGTTAGCTGCCCTTCACATGGGTAAAAATATTGAGTGGCTCCTTTTTTGAAATAAATGATGATGGTGTGCCCTTTAAAACAATAAAGATTGATCATCTGTCTTAATGAGGTCCCTCATTTGATTGCCTTTCCAGTAGAAAAGGGCACATTAAGTGTCCTCTATTCCGCCTCTACTAGACAGTGTCCCAAAGTGAGCCCTTTTCAGTAGAGTGCATGTGATGCAGTGCTGTATAGGATTCTCCTACAATTGTACATGATTAAGTGCCGAAGGTGCCCCTTTAATTGAGAAGTGCCCCTTTTAATTTTTCTGCCCCTTCCCTTCAAACATCCTGAGTCCACCACTTTATCAGTGTGTTTAGAGTACATTTAGTCTCTAGTTTCCAGCTGTCTGGACAAATGATGGGAGTTTCCTCCACCATCTTTGTACCATTTGAGTTTTTTCACCTCACCTGATTCTAAATGGGGTTTGCAGATCAAACTAATAGTTGATTGGCTTTATAGCTTTTGAGAAGAAACTCATTCTCATAACTACTGATTCTGTAGTATGTGCTGTTAGATCCACACTACAAGAAGGTCTAAACCTAATCTTAAACTCTCTCTACATTTATAAAGCACCAATTAGTCATACTGCAGATACACCTGCCAAAGGAACGTAAGCAGCATATCTGATTAATGTTTGCTGGTTTGTTTGGGTTATTTTTGTGAGGCTCGCGGTGTGACGTTAGTTCAATGCAATGCAGGATTAGCATGTTTATAGCAATATTCAATTATTCATATTTTAGCTCATAGCTTATTCATAGAGATGAGAAACGCTCTTCAGTGCCCAATACAACAAGATTTTCACCCAACAGAACCAAAACTCCACCCAATACAACAAAAGCCCATCTAATACAGCCAAAACTCCACCCAGTACAACCAACCCCCCACCTAATTCTGATGAAAATTCACCCAGTACAATCATAACCAACTCAATACAACCAAAAAAAACACCCGCTTTCACCAAAACCCTACCAAATTCAGCCAAAATCCCACTAAATACAACCAAAATACAGAAAGTAGCCAAGTACAGTTGTACCCCTTCTTACAAGCATCCCCACTAACGAGTATTCCAGGTAACGAGTCAAGATCTCGGAATATTTTTATTCCAGGTAACGAATAAAATTCCAAGTAACGAGTAGCGTAAATTAGTTCAAGTATGCCAACCACTAGGGGCGCTGTTGGTCGTAGCATCCTCTAGATGCTAGCGTAGAAGAAGAGGTCAGTCATTACCTTTGACCGCTGTCCAGTGAAAGTGAAAGTGCTAGTGAAAGCGACACAAAGAAAGCAAAAAGTAGTGAACAAGAAAGTTAGATAAATGTTACTTTTACTTTTCATATGATAAGTGTAACCATGCCATACACGTTCGCCCGTCCTCCTGTCCTCCTTAGCTGCCAGCCTACACGAGCGCGAGGAGTCATCTCCACAAAGGTAAAGGGCTAATTTATTTTTCTATTATCATTCTATTTCATATTATTTGTTACTTTTTAACTACAAAATTCCTTTTCATGTGTTTTATATAAAAAAACCCATATAAACACTTTATTTAGTATATTAAAGTATACTGTATATTGGCCGGCTGACACGGATTAATCAGTTTTACATGTATTCTTATGGGGAAAATGCATCCAGCTAACGAGCAAACCAGCTAACGAGCTCGGCTCCTACACGGATTAAGCTCATAAGTAGGGTTACCACTGTGTATATATGTTGGCTTTAGAGTACTCCTCATGTTTTCTTTGTACAAATAAACACACAGGAATGGTGAATTGTTGGGTGATCAGGGTTTAAGCCTCACAAAGTGGAGTTCTTTGCCTCTGTTCATTAATTTTATATAACTGGACTCTTCAGTGATCTTAATCCCTTGCATAGTTCAGAAGACTCAGTGATATTCAGAGAATAATTATAACATTACAAAAGAAAAAAAATCTGGTTTGGACCATTTTTGTCTGTGACAGGGAACCAAAAACGCCAATCAAACTTCTCACAGAAAATCCTCTTAGAACCAAAAATCCTAACACAACTACAGTTTGGAGTCAACTGGGAGGCAGCGCTGGTACCAACTACATCATCCACACTACTGAATACTGACCAGCGTCCACACACACACACACACACACACACACACACACACACACACACACACACACACACACACACACACACACACACACACTCTAGACACACA
>BRDA01087512.1:12132-39118 GCA_036984385.1 Crenuchus spilurus
TGTGTGTGTGTGTGTGTGTGTGTGTATATACTCCTTCATATTCCAATTTATCCTTATTACACATTAAACCACACTTTAATGGTCCCAATTAAAAAGCCCAGGGGAATTGAATTTTGAATCAATTAGAGTGAATAAATCTGTAATTTTACTCACTTGTTAAACAATAAAGCATGTTAATGTAGCTTTATACAGTTTATGGACCGTTGCTTGGTCCACACAGTCCATATATGGATAATAATCTTGGAAAACATTCCATTTTGAATGCACTGGTGTTGTGATATCACAAAGATTAATATGTGCTTTACTCAACTTACAGCAATTTAGTTCATTTACATATATCAGTCTTAAAAAGACAGTAATACAATTGTATACAATACAATTATGAAATATTACAGTCAGTGTCTATGATATGTATTTATTTGCACTTAATGTATATTTTTGTATGAAAGATAAACAAAATGACAAAATAGACTAAGTTATTCTAATTAAATTAAATTAGCTACAAATTTTACATTAAATTGCAAAAATATACCATTTCTGTTGCACTAGCTTATACATTATGTCATGTCATGGTAAAGACAAAGAAAATTATTATGAGTTATGGTTATAAAATATATTTATATTTTAATTTTTTCCCATTTTATTTTGATTAATCAGCACATTGTTGCTTAAAAAGCTGCTTGCCAATGCAAATCTTAGTGTTTTTATACAGAAACTATATGAAATAAATACAAAATTTGGAAGTTTTTAGTGAAAGATCAGAAAATTATCTGATATATAATAACACATCTTTACAATTTACTATTGAACACTAAAAATGTAAATTTTACATTTTTATTCCCAGAAATCATTTATTTCAGGCTACACAGCACTAAATGCCACAAGAGGGAGCCTTCAACAGGACAGAAGCTGAGAGCTCAGTTCTATTTGTTTAGGAGTCAAACATCAGCAAAAATCAACACTTACAATAATTGAAGGTATGACACATGAAGCTGAATCTTTATAAATAATTTATAAATTATAATAAAATCTATATTTTTATTAACATATTTAAGAGCATCATAATATAATATGTTAATGTATTGATATGAAATAAATGTGTCAACCCTTGTACAGACAAAATAACATTTGATAGTTGATATATCTCCACTATTTATTGTAAATTATAATATATTTTTGCATTTATTATAATAAATGCTGAAGATCAGCATTTAAAAAAAAGTTATATTGTTGGTTAGATGTTTCTTTTTGCACTCACATTATGTTCATCAACAAAGTGTTTTTTGTTGGAGGATTGGACAGATGTCAGCCGTTCTTGTTTACTGTGTGTTTTGTTCCATTTGCGACAGACTGTCTTCTTTCCAATTATAGTGTTAAAACAGTACATGTAGAAGATAAAAGATCTTTATGGATACACAGTGTTTAGTTTTAATGACTCCTCCATGTTGGGTGGAGCTTAGAGAAGAAGAAAGTGATGAAGCTCTGAATGGGAGGAGATCCTGGAGCTGCTGGCAGTCAGTCCTATATTGTGGGTCAGGCGTTATACAGCAGCCCGTCTCCCTGCTTCACTGAGACCCAAACGAATGTGACATTAATGAACATACTTCTCTGTTCTGCTCCTTTCATTAGAACCGGTCCCGTCATTTCAAAGAGTCTGTTTGGATCTGAATAATTTATTTCACTATAATTGTGTCTCCTGATCCAACCCTGCTTATTCACCAGCATGCATTATTCATCTGTGAGTGTGTGTGTGTGTGTGTGTGTGTGTGTGTGTGTGTGAGCATCATCTCTCATAGCACCTCCCACTGTCCACTTTATCAGAACCCCCTCTCTTGTAGCTCCACCCACTGTCCATTTTAACAGAAACTGCTCTTTTGTAGCTCCACCCACTGTCTATCAGAAACCCTCCATCAATGTTTGCTTGAAGGTTCTACAAACTCTGTTCCACTGAAACATTTCTGGTACCGGTGTCTAATCTGGACCTGTTCAGTGACTGATGAATATCAGCAGTATTAGTTTAGCTCTGCGGGCCAGGAGCAGCCGGCACAGCCCGTAAACAGGGTCAGCGCCTTATTAGTGACCCGTCGTCCTCCGTTTATCTGTTTGAGTTTTGTTTTTGTTTGTTTTTTTGGAGGTTTTGATCGCTAAATCCTCTTGGCCGGGTCATCTGCGTTTGTGCAGTAAAGGGGCACATGGCTCCAAATGACCGAAGGATAACGAAGCTTAACCTCAAACATCCCTGCGCAGTATTGACCACTGCCGTGTGCACTGGTGTAAAGGGCTTTTACACACACACACACACACTCCGGCCCTCCGCTCTAAAGCACCAGCTGCGTTACCGTCCGCAAACAGCGAGGACAGCATGCAACAGATGGACACGCACCACTGAAACGTGACTAACAACATATAACCCACTTCTGCTGTCTCCTTAAACTTAACCCTCTAAACATCATAAGAACCATTTCTACAGAAACAAGAGGATTGTTCTGAAAGTATGGCTTCTAAACATTCGATCCAGACCTCGATAATGTATGTAAATAGAAGAGATCTCTTATTGTGATGTGCATTAAAACATTTACAAATTGTCTCTAAGAACCTGGACCCAACCAGAACTTTTACAAGTGTCTCTGTGGGGGTCCTGACCATTAAAGAAAGATGAAAGGAGGCAACAGGTGGACTACAGTTTGTAATTGTAGAACTACTGCATGCACCTAGTGCTAGAACTGGACAATTATTTTAGATGCAACCTGTGTACCTAATATAGTGGCCAGTGAGCGTATATGCTCTTTCGCCTTATGGAGCCAAAAGGCTTCATGCAGTTGCATTGAAAAAAAAACCACAAAATGTTGCAAAAACTCCATAAAAATAATCTAATAATAATATATAAGGGGGGCACGGTGGCTTAGTGGTTAGCACGTTCGCCTCTCAGCGCTGGGGTCTTGGGTTCGATTCCCCATCTGAGCGGAGTTTCCATGTTCTCCCCGTGTCTGCGTGGGTTTCCTCCGGGGTCTCCGGTTTCCTCCCACAGTCCAAAAACATGGAGGTCAGGTGAATTGGGTACTCTAAACATTGTCCGTCTGTGTGTGTGTGTGTGTGTCACCCAGCGATGGACTGGCGCCCTGTCCTGGGCTTAGTTGAATAGTGTAATGCCCTGCCCTGCGCCCAGTGAGGGGGTGGGGGACTAACCGTGACCCTAATAAGGATTAAGCGGGTGTGATAATGAATGAATGAATGAATGAATAATATATAATTGGGTTGATGATCAATACATTTGAGTATCACACTATTATGTTTGTGATACTGTATCGAGTCTCAAACAGGTCATTAAAAGCTCACACATAAAGACTGGTGGTTCATTTAGTGTTGTGTTTAAATCCCCGACCACTAGATGGCAGTGTGGTAATCTTCAGCCATTAGACTCTTCCAGTTCAACAGAATCATATAGTGTAAAGGGAACATTGCTCGTGTTAGTAGTAACAATACTGCCTTACTTACAGTATCGCAATCAATTATATCTGAGTATCATGTGTTGTATCACCACGTTCTCACTAATACACAGTCAGGCTGTGATAATAGAATTTTCTGTTCATTTTCGTGTTGTTAACTTCTGTATTTTTTGGAAATATTCAACTCTATGGCCTGACTCAATACATTCTGTTGCTGTATTGCTATTTTAATAGCCTCATCCACCATTTGGATACCACTCACTTGTCCTAGTTCACTTTGTGTGTAGACTACAGGACTTTTAAAGTGGTAGCAGATTATAAAAACACTGGTATCTGTTACGGAACTGAACATGACCCAAAACACAAATTAAGTGTTACAGCAGCTGGCTGCTATCTTTTTCACTAAAGAAAGGTGAAAATGTCTTTTGGTGGAGGTTGTGAGTGGGAAGATGGAGTAAGCATGGTCTGTACAGACTGCAGAGGGAGGTGGAGGTGATGGAAGTGACCCTACGTAACAGGACAAAGTTGGCTTCTTGTACAAGCTTCAGTTCTACCTTAAATGGTGCTGCAGTGTCGGACATGTTCTAGTGACATAATGTAGCTGCTGTATTATTGAAGGTGGAATGTAACATTCAAGTAAGAAACTGCTAGTGATATTTGGCAACCGGTATTATTCACCGAATAATTTCAACAATGTTGAAAACATGAGACACTCCACACATAATGACATTTTTCAATGATTTGTCTGTCCTTGATCGTTGTTAGTTATAAAGGTACTCACACTAAGCCATATCAACACCACACACTTGAGCAACAACTCCAAACCTCAAAACCTTGCTCAGTTTCTCGTGAACTAAATGTAAACAAACATGGTGGATGACAGTGAAACCATTTTAGTGCTAGTTGAGTTTTCTGTTAATGAAAAAGTAAAGGATGTTAAACCAGAACAATCTCTGCAACTCCATATCTTCTCCAACTGATCAATCCGACTGATCAACAATCTGCAAACTTAGGCTATCACAGACTTACATAGTGTAACCGCGGCCTAATTAACGATCATGTCTGGCATCTCAACTTGACTCCTAACCTTCCCTTTGTTAAGAAGTTTATAACAGTAATGTACCACCAGAGGACATACTGCTCTTTCCAGCCTTTGTGTTGTCCATTTTCATGGCAAAGTTCCCATGTAGTTATAATCTAATGCACTTTGGCATTAAAACAAACAAAAAGAAAGTGAAAGTGCACAATCATTACCCAATGTGCTTGCACACAGACCTCCACATTTAACCCGTCCATGAAGTCAAACACTAGTGTACACCAAGTGGTGGTCAGCCCTATATATAGCACCCAAAGAGCAGTTGAGGGTTTGCTCAAGGGCACCTTATTCATGTGCCAAGGGATCAAACCAGTGACCTTTGGGTAAAAAGGCTGGGTCCCTAATCCCGAGGACACATCTGTACACTTAAACCCTGTCCGAGCAGAAAGTCAATGCATTTAAATATACAACTGGACAGCAGATAAAACTGTAGACATCTGAAGGTTTCGAGTTGGCTCAATCAACACATAACACAGTTGCTAATGACCTTCAGAAATGTGTTAGAGAAACCAGCGTCACCAGGCAACAAGGAAACTTTAAAAAATGGACACTGTGAACAGAAATAAACAACAAGGTCATGTGTTGTGTTGGAGGCTTTGCACAAGAGTGCAAAAAAACTCAGCTTAAACTCACTATCATGCCACAGAACATGTTCTCACTGTTCTAAAGAACTCAGAGGGGCACAGCTGTACCCCTCTGCTTGCCAATCAGCCGTAGGGGCACAACTGTGCATGTAGTGAAAAGCCTCTAAAACACTAAAGAGATGAAGTGATTTAAGACTAAAGTGGCTGAACTGGACGAGAAACAAAAAACAAATGAGCTCTAAAGCCATTTTGTTAGTTGTATTAATGTTGTTTATGTGCACTTTCTTCAACAAATACAAACTGATTTTGTCTTTGCAATCATCAATTCATGTTAGCTGGATAACAGACTTTTATACTGATTATATCACACCTGTGTTAGTGCTCCCTTTACTGACATTACCATGTTTCTTTTACACATTTATGAATGTCCTTTACTCCATGCTATCAATCAATCAGTCAATCAATCAGTCAATCAATCAATCAATCAATCAATCAATCAATCAGTCAATCAATCAATCAGTAAGTCAGTCAGTAAATCAATCAATCAATTAATCATTAAATCAATCAATCAGTCAATCAATTTGTCAATCAATCAGTCAATCAATCAATCAATCAATCAATCAGGACGTCAGTCAATCAAATATTCAATCAATCAATACATAATTCAATTAATCAATCATTCAATAATCCAATCATCAATCAATCAATCAAAAATGTATTTAATCATTGACTCATTCATTCAATCATTCAAACAGTCTATCAATCTATCATTCAGTCAGTTAATCATTCAGTCCATCAGTCATTCAATAACTCAATCATTCATTTATTCAATTAATCAATTAATACATCATTCATTCAATAATTAAATCAATTAATTATTCAATCAGTCAATCAGTTAGTAAACTCTCTTGCTGAATGTGCTAGCTGCTTAAGCTTTTGGAAAGACTTTGAGGCATTATGGGAAATGTGCCAGGCATGTGCCCCACTACATTTGGGTATAATGAAGCCCGTGAGCTGTAGTGTTTGTGATAAAGCTACACTCTTGTGAAGGTCTTGGGAAGCATGGATGAAAGGAATGTTGTGAATGATGTTAGAAGTACAGTGGTCCTATTTACTTTTCTTTTTTTAACTTTTCCTTAAGGTACCTCAGTGGTGATGCTGTTGGGGCCAGTCCCTTTCCCTTACTGGTTTACTTGTTGATGAGTCACAGCTGAGAATGTTGAAGTAATTAAAGGGACACTTCCTCACTATTGACTGTTTAGTGTGTCCCTTCTCTCTTCTCTCTGCTCTCTCTTCCTTAGAGAGTTATTACATTATTCTGCTGAAATATGCAATGACTCTCCATCAGTAAAACCAGTATTTTTATTTTTATATAAATGCCAGGTGGGCTAGACCCCCAGCACTGTGGAACTGTGTTCTGTACTCCATCCAGTACTTTTGGGATGAGTTGGTAGAGTTGGGCTTGGGGTTGTGGTAGTGAACATCCAGTCGGACTCTGACAGTAAAGCTCCAGAATTTGTTAGAAAGCTTTTCCAGGGCAGTAGAGAAAAGCAGGAAAAACTCTTGAATGCCTTTTATTTCAGAAGAAAGAATGCATGAGCTGGTGTCCCAATACTTTTGAGCAGTCTAACAAAACAAACAAAGACTCTCAAAGACACAGGACGCTGGAGGTAGAAACAGAAAACAGCTGTTTATTGTCTGTCCCGGTGCCTGTATGTACTCCTGTTCTCATTTGCCTCTCGCTATTGATTTTGCATTTCAGGATTAATGTGGGACCTAATGGACAATCAGGCAGCATTGCTCGCCTCCCCACTCCAGCCTGTTTACTATCGAAAACGGGGACAGTCGGCAGATCTATAATCAATTTGTTGGTTTTTTTTTTTGTTTTTCTTGTGTCAGACAGTCTTAAGCTCCTCTTTGGGTTTAAAGGCTGAACGGCTTTGTGATTATCCCCCGAAGTGCAGAATTCTTATCAAAGATCTGTGTTTGCAGACCAGGCGTGTGTTTGCAGGAATAACAGTGTGCAGTCTTATCCACCAGGCTGTGGGTGATCATTGATATCTTTACCTCATTTCACTTCAAACCAGGATTCCAGCTGATTGTGTTTAAAGACAGTGTTCCTCATCTTTCAGATACACAGCTTCTCTGCTTTTCCTCGCGGGCATCTCGGCCCTCCTGCCTCACCACTTTTATGTGATAATTTTAATATCAAATTTATACAATAATATCTCTGCTTCCTCCGCAGGATGTCCGGGCGCTAGGGTGAGGAGGACTTCCGTGAAAGTTTCAGAGCAGAGCCGCTGCTCCTCCATGTTGAGAGGAACCCATTGAGGTAGTTTGGGTCTCCTGGACCTCTCCCTGGTGAAGACCCAGGACACACTCTCTCAGCTGGCATTGGATTCATCCCATATGAGCTAGAACAGGTAGCTGAGGAAAGGGAGGTCTGGTCTACCTTGCTTGGGTTACTAACCCAGCGACCCGGACCAGCAGATGGATGGATCTGTTTTTTAAACTAGAAAAGTGCATCTCCTCAAGTCAGCGCAGAACAGCTGCACAGATAAAGTGGCAGTGGACGGTACGTTCTTAGTACCAAAAAAACATGTATTTGCCTTGTAGCAAGAGTGAAACACTTTGTAAATTGGTCTATTTTGTTTTGTTCAAATGTACTTTGCCATTTTTTATATGTAAACAAATTTATATGGTATCACTCACCTCACAAAATACATTGTATTTATTTAGTTAATTCAACTAATTTAAACAATTCAACTTAAGTCAGTGCATCAAAATGGTGTTTGTCCACAGTAGTGATGAGATTTGTTAAAAATGGTGTTATTATTTTTATTATTATTATTATTATTATTATTATTATTATTATTATTATTATTATTATTATTATTAAGTGATGCTGTTGTATTGAGTCCACAGTAAAATGAACCAGTACACACTGAACATATAACCTAAAACTAACCAAAACCCTTTAGGCCTTCAGAAGATTCTTTGAGTGTTCACGGTTCTATACAGAACCTGCAGAACTGGTGTCTTTCTCACAGAACCCAAGAGAGTAAGTGATGTTGAACATGAATGGAAGTCTATGGGAGAAGCAAGGGATGAATAGAGGAGTGCAGGTCAGTAGTGAGGGATGAATAAAGGACACATAGAGGAGTGCAGGTGTGAGAAGTGAGTTCAGGCTGTTTGGTGTCTGCAGGTTAAAGTGAACAATAAGTTTTAGGGCCACAAATGAATGGAAGTTTATGGGAGGAGCGAGGGATTGGAGAAAGAAGATAGATGAGTGCGACTCAGAACAAGACTGAATTTACGCTTGGGGTCTGCTCTGAGTGTTTGTCGGTCAAGCAGAAGTACAATAAATGGGGTTGTTGTTTTAGAGCCTTTTTGTTCATAATGAGAACACATTAACATTTCCAGAAAAGGTCTAAAATAGGCGTGGACAAGCAAATCGGATCAGACAGAGGATTCTGGAGCAGGAAGAGTGTAAACAGAGTTATAAAACCTGCACCAGACGTTGTGCCCAGAGGAAGTGTGATCTTGTCGTTTGTGCAGAGTGTTTCTCCTGCATCAGCTCTGCTGAGCCCCACAGCAGCACCTGGGCTTCAACACCTGGGCCTCTCCCTCACCCTCTCTCTCTCTCTCTCTTTCACTCGGTCTCTCTACATCCCTCTGTCTTTCTGTTTCTCTCACTCTGTCTGTCACTCTAACTCTTTCATTCACTTTATATTTAGGGGCAGGTGTTTAGGGATCTGGTCTTGTGAGCAGAACATTGCCAGTTTTATGACTGAAGTGCCCTTGAGGAAGTCACCTAACCCCCAACTGCTCCCCGGGCACCGTGGATGAGGCTGCCCACCACTCTGTGCACATGTTCTCACAGCCTGCACAGATGAGCTACACGTGGAGGTCAAATTTTATGCAATCACACTGACAACAATCTAATGTCTCCATGTCTCTCACTTTCTCTCTTCTCCCTTTCTCACTCTACATCCTTCTTTCTCACACTCTCTATTTTTCTGTCTCGTACAGTCTCACTCTCTCATGTTCTCACTTTTTATCTTTTTTTCCATATTTCTCTCAATTTCTTTCTTTCTCTCACACTGTCTCTTACACTCTCCCTCTTTCACTCAGACTCATTCTCTCTCGCTCTCGCTCTCTCTCTCTCTGTCTCGTACAGTCTCACTCTCTCATGTTCTCACTTTGTATCTCTCTTTCTCCACATCTCTCAATTTCTCTTTCTCTCTCTCTCACTGTCTCTTACACTCTCCCTCTTTCACTCACTCATTCTCTCTCTCTCTTGTACAGTCTCACTCTCTCATGTTCTCACTTTGTATCTCTCTTTTTTCCATATGTCTCAATTTCTCTTTCTCTCTCTCACACTGTCTCTTACACTCTCCCTCTTTCACTCAGACTCATTCTCTCTCTCTCTCTCTCTCTCTCTCTCTCTCTGTCTTTCTCTCTGTCTTGTACATTCTCACTCTCTCATTTTCTCAGTATGCAAGTTTCTCTCTCCACATATCTAATTTTCTCTCTTTTTCTCTCTATTCCTTCTCTCCTTCTCACATTCCTTCTTAGTCACTTTCTCTTTCGCTCCTTCTCTCCCTCTGTCTCATTCTCCCTTTTTCTCAGTCTTTCACTCACTCTCTGTCTCTCTCCCCTCCTCTCATATATATCTAATTATATGACTTTAATGATAAACTAGAAATAATCATAATATTATATTTTAGATTCTCTGTGTCCCCCTGATGAGATATGTGTCATTTCTGCTCCTTTAAGAGACTGTGAGGAGGAGACAAAGCCGCTGTAGGTGATAATACTGCTTTAAACCAGCTGAAGAAAAGAGGCAGAATGCAGATGAGTGCTCAGGTGGAGTTTGCTCCCCGCTGTCTCACATGTCTCCCAGCAGTAAAACTCAGCGTCTGACCAGCTCTCTCTCATCACCTGTGCTCGGATCGGGGGGGCGCCGTCTCACTTTGATCTGGTCCGTGGATTTGCTCTTTACACACACGCATGCACGACTGCACACACACATGCACCATCTCCGTCTCCCCGGTGGTTTAGGCCCTGTTGGTGCAGCTCAGGTCGAGCTCTCTCTGCTGCCACCCAAACCAAATGATGCATAACCTATTATTCAGCAAACTAGGCCACAGTATATTTATCATTGGCTCATACACAAAAAAGAAAAGAAAAAAAACACAAAGCTGTCCAAATCTGGGTCAGAGAGAGAGAGAGAGAGAGAGAGAGAGAGAGAGAGAGAGAGAGAGAGAGAGAGAAAGCAGTTTGGACTTTAAACAGAACAACACATGCCTGTTTTAGTTCTGACGACTGTCACATGTTTAATGAATGTATTAGAAGTTGTATTGACTCCACTTTTGCCATCCAATCATGTCCAGTTCTAGATGTTACATCATCACTGTCAACTTCCCTCTAAAGTTCTGTCTCTAAACTCTACACTAGTGTTAGTTTGGTGTTGACAGACCAGATATGTGATCATTTAAACTTGATATAAAAATAACATTTACACGTCTGTGGAAGCCACACAGTGCAGGAGTAGCCAATACTGCCCCCTAGTGGTCACAATCAGTAGCTCACAGCTGCTTTTTATTGTAAGTAGTCGCATATCAGCTTGACTTTAACCATCATATGTTCACTTTTATAACATTTCACATCTTTAAAATTCTTCATTCATTGTTTGTTTGTGTGTGAGTGTTTGGGTGGCACAACCGAGGTCACTAGGCTCATTTTTGGATGCCTATTAGAACTGCTGGCCAGAGGGAAACTGCAGCTGATTGTTCTGATTCTGTTTCTGTGCAAAAGCTGAAAAGCTCTCATTCATTCACAGAATTCATCTCTCCATCCTTATGCTGGTGTCTTCAGAGCACAACAGATAAAATACACAGAGAGAGAGAGAGAGAGAGAGAGAGAGAGAGAGAGAGCCTTGTGATGAGAACAACCTTTGGACAACCTGTTAAACCTTTAGTGAGGATTTAGAGCACAAACAAAAACAAAAAAACTAGAAACTGAATGGCTGTACAGCTGAAGTGGTTCAGGCAGTTGCTAGGCTGTTGCTACATGCTCAGTAACATGCAACTGTTTTTGCTTAGTAGTTGCTACATGGCTGCTAAGTGGTTGCTATGTTGTTGCTCAGTGATTGGAAAGTGGTTACTAAGTGTTTGCAACATGGTTGCTAGGTTGTTGACAGGCTGTTACTAAGTGGTTGATAGGCTGTTGCTACCTGGTTGCTAGGTTGTTGCTAAGTGGTTGCTAAGTTGTTGCTAGGCTGTTACTAAGTGGTTGCTAGGCTGTTGATACATTTACATTTACCGTATTTAGTAGATGCTCTTATTCAAAACAACATACAAAAGTACTTTGTTTCCATTAAGAGAATTATCTCAGCTAGTACAGACAGGTTAGAGTCCAAACTACTCTTCAGTTCAGACACTGTTAGAACAAAACCATCACTAATACCTAGAAAGAAGGTTGCTAGACCATTCCTAAGTGGTGGTTGCTACAAGGTTACGAGTTTGTTGCTAGGTAGTGGCTAGGTGATTGCTACATCGTTTCTACGTCATTGATAAATGGTTACTAGGCTGTTGCTAAGTGGTTGGTTTAGATGTTTTTCAACTCACTTTAGTCCCACGTGGATATGTCTACTTTTTGAACAACATTTAGCCCAGAATCATAGTCTAGACCCACAAGAACAACCAAAGCAGCTCTGACCCATCATCTCACAGACTCTACAAGACCTTTGAAGGTGTCCTGCGGTATCTAACACCACATTAGCTGTTGTTCTGTAAGTTGTAAAGTGTCACCTCTGACCCAGGCATCTGGCCATAAAAATTCAGTCCTTGTCAGTGTCTTTGTCTGTGAATGTGATTTTAATGTTTTGGCTCATTGGTGTCTTTCTATAAAAAGTAACACAAGACATACATCATTGCTGTCATATCACAACCACATATATACACTTCTTTCAGTTCTCTACATCCATAGAGCACAGCAGATATCCTTTGTATCCATGTGTGATGAAAGGACCAATAGAAACACTCCAAAAATCCATGTAATAAAATACAAATCTTGGTACCATTTTAGAGTTGTCAGTGATGATGCCACTTCTCAGCAGAGCTGCTGCTCTCTGTAGCCCACACAGAGCACAGCTGTACACTTGGCAGCACATCACTACCTATTTTCTGCTAACGTGGGACGTTCCCGTTTGCTCACCTAATTTTGAACCATTTGGCACTTTTCTACCAGCATAAATCAGTTCTGAAAACTGAACAGTTAAGTCCCAGATGAAAGCAAACAACAGTAGGTTCTTCAGTATGAATCATGATGATGTCAAGTGGTTGTTGAGTGCAGTGTTCTGCTGAAGAAACAATGTTTGTTTGGTGTTTGGTGTTGTCCAGAGTTCAAGGGCATCTAGAATGGCAAGCTTCTCCTGAGATCGCTACCTCGTCGTGGTGGAGAAGCTTGAGAGAACCTTTGAATCTAAGAGCGATACCATCTGGAGCTATGCTCCTGGTAGGGTCACCCTTGATGGTAAGGTCAAAGAGGAGCTTCCAGACAAAGAGCGATCACACTCCCCATCCAACGGGACCTGGAACTGTGGGCTGCAGCACAGTTCTTGCAACTTTTGGTGTTATGTTGCTTTGCTGCTAATAACACTGGATGTTGATTTTTCATGATGAGGTGTATGCTAGGTGCAACTTAGCACAACATCGAGTCGAATGCAGAGCTGACAAGAGATTGGGATGCTTAGTCAGTCTATTTATCCCACAGAGCACAAATGATGTCAAAAACTAAGAATGTCATACTGGCTCGGACGTCGCCCAGGATAAAAAGGTCCATGGTACCCACTGTGAGAGACAGCGTGGGTGTTGAGAAGTTTACTACTGGCTCATCAAAGGTATGGATAACATCAAGACATGGACTGGATTATCAGGTGCTAGCCTGCTACAAGCAACCAGAGACAGATGGCATTGGAGAGAAGTGACTCATCTGCGCAGCCTACCATTGTGAAGCGATGACGGCGTATGACATGACATGACAGAATGGCAAGATATCAGCGGTTTACCCTACAGAACTAGTCCAGTGATAAACCTGCTGACGGCTTTACTATGAGCTTAGAGACTGTGGAGCAGCACCAGCAGTCCTGTTACTTTCCTTTGCCATCTGTTGTACACTGTACAGCACCCTCCATTGATGATGCATCCTTGTTTCCGATCAAAACTGTTGGAAACGTGGGCTGGTTTGCTGGCTGGCACCAAGATTAGAAGATTCCCGAACTGAACCAGTTAAAGAATTAGTTTCATATATTAACCACAGCTTGTAGTTCTTAATTGATATTCAGTGCAAATGTTGCCAAAAATGATACAGGTGTAATACAAGGTTATTAAAATGCAGATTTAAGCCACACCCACTTACAGTTCAAAATACAGGTAGAGATTGCCATTGCATTATCTCTGAGATCCACATTATTTCTGCCTTAATTACTATTCAGGTACAGAAAAGAATACAAAAACCCTCTTTCTGCAGATATAATTAATGACTTGTGTTTCTGACTTCGCAGAATTCACTGAGTCTATTGATCCGTTGAAGAGCACATTAATCTGAGCTTTGAGAGCTGAAGTCCTTGCCAAACGTGGAATATTTCTGTAGTCATATTTCTGCCCGTGAAGGGGCTACTCTGCAGATTCGTGATTAATATTGAGGCCGATGTTAATGGCCTCTGGTCTCCGATGATGTACGACATGCATTCTCCTCGGTTACCTTCACTGAAAAAGCCATAAAGTTTCACGACGGGTTACGTTCTCGCTGCGACAGGTCGTCCGACAAGGAGAACATAAGAAAATATACACTCCGCACTTTGTACAGTCTCATAAAACATCGATTACAGTGTGTTTGCTGACCAGGACTGCTGTAAACATTCAAGGTAAAGACTCTAAAACAGGCCAAAATGGTCAGTTCTGAAATATCAAGTGGAGAAAATAATGATATACGACAATATTGTTGCTCTGTATGTGCTGTATGAGTACCTACAGCGAAATAACTGGAGTATTACCATGACTACATGTTACAGTGTAAAGGTTATAATTACTGTTTTCTATCATTTAAATCTATTTTGTTGGGCACTGTAAATAAATGATTAAAGCATGTTTATTATTATTTAACACCTACATAATAGTGGGAACAGCTACCCATGGCTCTTTAACACATATAGAGGTTAACTGGTCCACTGTGGTTTTCGATTGCTCTGTATCACTCATCGTTGGCATCAATGGCATGTGGGGCACCACTGTTATGCTGTTCAATGTACAAGAAATCCATTCTCAGTACACAGTCACTACAGCAGCTCTAAATCCCACACAGTTAGAGGTTTCTGAGATGCTGCCACCACCATGTTTCACACCTGATTCCCTATTATCAGGCCCTTTTGGACATCAGTCACCATTCAAAGGTCAGTCAATTAATCTGCGATCTACTTCATTAAACAGAATGAACAGGCACCCATCAGCCAATCAGATAAGAGTATTTCACATCTCTGTGGTATCTAGGTTGAACACAGGTTTCCTTTTTCAGGACAGAGTGAAAGTTGAAGCCTCTTTCCTGCCCTGAGATGATCTCTCTTGCTGTTCTTCGCAGGCCGTGGTCATTATGCT
The DNA here is from genome assembly GCA_036984385.1 of Crenuchus spilurus. Classification (NCBI taxonomy): domain Eukaryota; kingdom Metazoa; phylum Chordata; class Actinopteri; order Characiformes; family Crenuchidae; genus Crenuchus; species Crenuchus spilurus. The sequence continues at coordinate 26,918 of BRDA01087512.1, forward strand.
TCATCCTGAATGTGTTTGTCTGTTTGTATCGTGTCTCTGAAGCGAGTGAAGGGGAGAATGAGAGCGCTAAAAGGTTTTTCATCATTATAGCATGTTCTCCTCCAGATAGACCTCGCCGCCTCGGCACGAAACGCACTGATGGCCTGGCGTGAAGCATGTCACAACCACTCTGCTCTCAAGCCAACAAACACACACAAATCACTTCAAACACTGTTTTTATATTGTTGCACATGTTATATAGAGCATGAATGGACAGTAAAACAGCAGAGGTCTATAGGCTGGTCACTTTCACTGGTTTAAATCTTCATCTAGTGAAAATAAAAGTTGTGTATGTTGACGTTGGTCCTGGTGAAACAGATGAGTGGGCAGAATCAGAGTGAAGTGTTTTCTATCACTGTATTAAAGATGAATGAGGCTTTATTATTATACACACCGTGATATATTCATTCAGTCAGTGTGTCATGGGTGGAGTCAGTCTGTTTGAGGTGGAGTCAGTGTGTTAGAGGTGGAGACGCGAGTGTGTTTGTGGTGAAGTCAGCATGTTTAGTGTGGAGTCAGTGTGACTGAGGTGGAGTCAGTATGTTTAGGGTGGAGTCAGCAGGTTTGAAGTGGAGTCCCGTGCTTTTTGAGGTGGAGTCAGTATGTTCCAAGTAGGGTCAGTGTGTTTGATGTAGAGTTAGTATGATAAGGGTTGAGTCAGTGTGTTTGAGGTGGAGTCGGTGTGTTTGAGGTGGAGTCAGTGTGTTTGGGGTGGAGTCAGTGTGTTTGAGGTAGAGTTAGTGAGTTTGGGGTGGAGTCCAGTGCTTTTTGAGGTGGAGTCAGTATGTTTAGGGTGGAGTCAGTGTGTTTGAGATGGAGTCAGTATGTTTAGGGTGGAGTCAGTGTGTTTGAGGTGGAGTCTGTATGTTTAGGGTGGAGTCCGTGTGTTTGAGGTGGAGTCAGTATGTTTAGGGTGGAGTCCGTGTGTTTGAGGTGGAGTCGGTGTGTTTGAGATGGAGTAGGTGTGTTTGAGGTGGAGTCAGTGTGTTTGGGGTGGAGTCCATGTGTTTGAGGTGGAGTCGGTGTGTTTGAGGTGGAGTCAGTGTGTTTGGGGTGGAGCCCAGTGCTTTTTGAGGTGGTGTCGGTATGTTTTGTGTAGAGACAGTGTGTTTGGGGTGAAATCGGTTTGTTTGCCTGTGCAGGTCTGACTCTGCCAGTAACCGGTGGTATTTCTCCAAGGCTCTCAGTCCTGTTTAAAAACTATCTGCTCTCTGGTTCTGCCTGGGTTCTCTTCTCTGTGTTCAGAGATTTTTCTGACTTGTCTCATATGTGTGTTGGCTGTGAAAGTTCTATCTGTAAACCCATAACTCCTGGCAGGTTGCCCGGTATGTCAAGTACCCACAGTGAATACCTTCTTGCCAACTTCCTTGAGTGGCATGTGTGATTTCTGAGGTCCACCCTTTGGTGGTGTTGCATCAGGTAGATGGTGGAGCATCATTCCCTTGGCACACTCTAGCTGAGTGTCTCTGTATGTTTCTGGCAAGGTTCTTCTGGCAGATTCTAGCAGGTGGCTCTGTGAACCTTCCCACTCTATATTTACACTGTGTTGGGCTGATGCTCACTTCTCAGCCTTGGTTTGAATCCCAGGTGCAATATTTGAGCCCAACCTGCATTGGGTTTTATCTAAAACATAGTAGCATCTAGTGTCTAGCTGCCATGTTCTAAAAATATATAAATTACATTTCAACAGGATGAAGGAGACTCTTCACATAATCACTGAAGTTATACTTAACCCTCTGCAGTCTGAGGGTGTTTATGTAAGTAAGTAAAGTAAGTAAAATTAATTTATATACCACTTATCACAGACATCTGTCACAAAGTGCTTTACAAGAAAATAAAAATAAGTCATAAAATCAACAACAGACAAAAAAACAATAAAAACATAAAGGAAAAGAAAGTTTTAGACACTTGACATTTTACAAATGACACACATCTAACATTATTTTTCCCAAAGTGTCAAATAGGCCTTTTTTCAGCACAAACTCAGCAACAACAGTGTCAAAACAGTAAAAGTGTCATAAATCTATATTTTGATTAAATCTGCTCTAAACTTAAGATTTTCCATAAACCTATTTTCAGATGTGCTGATATATTATGAAAAACACTCTAAACATGTCTAGCCCAGACTTTTGAGCTCAGAACTGAATAAACAGAGGTGTTGGATACACACTGGTCATTACAGTTTTTAAAAATTGTATGAGTGTATTTCTAAAGCTTAACACTGCACTTCCCAGGTTTGCAGAAAAAAAAACCTTTTTGTGAGCCATTAGAGAGGTAATGTGAGTCTGTACGGTTAGGGTGTAGGGTCTAGGGTGCATGTCGTAGGGAGAGTTTTGTTTTGGTATTCGGCCTCGGCCACTCAGCTCGATTCGGCCTTGGGCGCTCGCTCAGCTCGGCTTGTGTGTGTCTGTGTGAATATGCACGTGCAAGCCTGTAGCATGATTCCAGCTCTATTTTTATATATAAATATTTTTTCCTTTGTGGAAAGAGGACTTACCCTCAGTAAAACTGAGAGAGAGTCTCTGTGAGACGGAGTGTGTGACGACACGCTTATTTCCATGACAAGCGAAGCAGAGCAGCAGACAATGGCTGGTTAATGGCTTCAGCATTCCAGTGCGGGGGGAAGAGACGACTAAAAATTTCATCAGTTTGGGAATTCTAGCACTCCGTTTTCTTCAGTCACTAACTCTACATTGAATAGTCATGAGATAGATGTCAAACACTCAGTTGAGAGAACTATTCGTGATTCATGTTCACATTTCAAACATTCCACAGACAGTAATCAAACCAGTGGAAAGTCCTGAATTACCATGTCATTATGTAAATACCAGAATATAGTGTCATTTGGTTGGAAAATAAAGCGCAGCTGTCTGATTCATTCTCACAAACATGTCTCTGCTTATTTAAGTTCCTCTCACAACAATCTAAAATATGTTTTAATTCGTTATATATTTTTGAAAAGTAGACCCTTTAAGGTTTCCTTCTTTGCTGAATTTCGTTAATATGCCACTAACGGGAGTGCCAACTCCAGAGGGTTAAGGACCAGCATGGTCTCTTCAACCTTAATCTAACATCTTTACACACCTATTACCTCACAAGCCCTTCACAGGGCTCTTCAGACAGCCTCCTCCTTTCATCAGTGTACACTAAATTCAGCCCACAACACCTCAAGAAAACCATTCATTCATCATCGCCTATAACCACTGATGCCTAGTTTTTATTATCATTTTAATTTGAATATTTATGAATTTGTATGTTTGGGTGGAGCCCAGTCTGTGCTTGGGGTTGAACTTGTTATCTTTGCCTGTGCAGGTCTGACTCTGCCGGTAGTATTTCTCTAAAATGGGGTACCATAATCTAACATCTCTAAGCACCCACTACCTCACAAACTCTTCACAGGGCTCATCAGGTAGACTCCAACATATACAAGGTCAGTTTAAGGATCTAGCTTTTAAGAAAAGGATCCACGTCATCCTCCCCAGTGACAAAGGCCAAAACTTTATCATCATTTAAGAATATCCATTTGAGGGACTTACCCACAGTGTATTGTCTGCAGACGTTAGACTGCTTAACCACAATGACACTGAAATTTATTTTAGATGTTGGAGTCCAGCTGCAGATTATTTAAAACTGGTGGTCACTCTAAACTCCAATCTCATCAGTTTTAGTTTGAGCGAGAGAGGTATAGAAACAAAGAGAGATGCAAAGACAGAAAGGTAGACAAAGACAAAAACAGAAGATCAATAAAGTGTAACATCCTGATGATGAGCTTCCTCTGAAGGTCAAGAAGACAAGCTGCAAATGACCGGCGATCGAGCTGACAGAACACAAAGAGGAAGCTGAATGGAGATGAATGCACTGCAGACTTATCCAATACATACAGGCTGATCATTAAAGCCTCATTACGCTTTAATGACAGCAGCGATTTAGACACTGAGCAATGAGACGGGGGCACCTGGGGGAGGTGAGATACCCGAGGAGAAAAGGTGTCCCAGTCTTGGTGTCAGTCTCACCGTCACTGTCATTAAACACGCATGTGTGTAGGAGGAGAACCAGAATAAATCAACAGGACCACTTTCAAAGCATCTCACCTCAGTTACCAGAGTAACCAAGCAGTAACCATGGAAAAGTGAAACCTTGAGTGTCTTTGAAATGCAGCTTTTCTTCTGGCTCTGATGTAAGACAGCACAGCTTCTAAATGTGGTGACTTTTCTCTTATTTTATTCCTCATTACAGCAATTCAGTATAACTCAGCAACCCAACATTCACATGTAACAGACTGGCATGATTAAAAAGTCACCAACAGGAGAAGAGCACAGATTAAAAATACAGCAATGAGAGACTAGCAGAGCACAAAGGTCAAGTAGTTTAAGTACTTTATCTCTATGCAGATTTTATAAATAATCAGACAGATAAATGTAAATAATGTCTGAATGTAACTGACTGACAGTGTTTAATGAGCCTTAACTTCAGCAGACACCTGATTATTTCCTAAAATGTGAAATATGAGTAAATAGTCAGTGTGTGTTAAACTGTACAGACACTTGTTCTCTATTTTACACTTAAAACATCACGTCTACAGTGTACAGATTAAAGTCTATTCTACAGACGTCTACTCTGAGAGAGAGAGAGAGAGAGAGAGAGAGAGAGAGAGAGAGAGACGGATGGATGGAGAAGTTGCAGTCAAACCGCCTGACCTCAATGTCCTTTAACACACACACACCACACACAAACACACACACTGAATAGTGAGGCGTCTTTCAGCACAATCTCTAATGAGACTGAACCCTTAATGAGAACACAGCTCCCCCCTCCTCTCTCTGTCTCTCTTCTCTTTCCCCCCCTCTCTCTCACACACACACACTCTCTTGCTGTTGTTTTCTCTGTCTCTCTCTCTCTCTCACACACACATACACACACACACACACACATTGGCTAATGTTAAAGTTCATGAGTCCATCATCAGGAGAACACTGAACAACAATGGTGTGCATGGCAGGGTTGTAAGGAGAAAGTCACTGCTCTCCAAGAAGAACATTACTGCTCATCTGCAGGTTGCTAAAGATCACGTGGACAAGCCAGAAGACTGTTGGAATAATGTTGTGTGGAGAAATGAGACCAAAATTGAACTTTTTGGTTTAAATGATAAGCGTTATGTTTGGAGAAAGTAAAACACTGCATTCCAGCATAAGAACCTTATCTCATCTGTGAAACATGGTGGTGGTAGTATTATGGTTTGGGCCTGTTTTGCTGCATCTGGGCCAGTACAGCTTGTCATCATTGATGGAACAATGAATTCTGAATTATATCAGAGAATTCTAAAGGAAAATGTCAGGACATCTGTCCATGAACTGAATATCAAGAGAAGGTGGGTCATGCAGCAAGACAACGACCCTAAACACACAAGTTGTTCTACCAAAGAATGTTTAAAGAACAGTTACCAGAAACGTTTAGTTGTTTTAGGTGATATTTATGCAGAAATATAGAACATTCTAGAGGGTTCACAAACTTTCAAGCACCACTGTATATCATTATACTGATCATACTGACAGGTTCTAACTGATACACAGTATAGGACTTTTTATAGTCAGGCTGTAAAATAATTTGTGGCCACAAGAAACTTAACTCATTGCCTCAAAATATTAAGAGCAGATGTGATGATTTGATTTGAACTTGTATGGGTCATTGTAATTAATAGAAAAAAAGACAAATAATTTGGATTTTTAAATCATAGCTTGTCTCAGTTGAGAATGTACATTAAAGTTTGTGAGTCTGAGATGATCCAAGACACCAGATCAGAACCAGACACCAGAACATGCATTTTGAGTCCAGACTTAAAATCAGTTCTGCAGCTTTATCATACTGGTCATAATGTTGTGGCTCACTGATTTTAACATGGACACTCTTCTGCAGAAACTGCTACTCTGGAGTTGAATTTCCCTTTGGGAGATGAATAAAGTTCATCGTAATTTATAATCGTAAAACGAAATACCTTTACTGTAAAAACTAAAAAAAACAAATAAATAAAAGAGAAATCTCCTTTCATCTCCACTCAGAGGGATCCAGATCTCACCAGCCGAGCTCGTGCACACACTTCAAAACTCAAACTTTAACTCTCCTTGGATATCCACTGACCTAAATTGTTTGTTTTCTAAACTTTGTTGTATTTTTTTCTGTTTCAGAGCATCTGCAAGATGTTCCTGCATTTTATAATCAATAAGAACTGATTACAGTGTTCAACTACCCAAACACTCAACACCGAAGTCAAGTAGTGTTCAGAAAGGTCTCATCTGTTGGCCACAGTAGTAACTTAATCTATCCATGCTCCACCCACGAGCATGGTATTTTATATCCACGCCCACAAGCAGGTTCCTTTATAGCCCTGCCCACAATCTCATCATTAATACCTACATATAGAGGCAGATATTCATTTATAATCTCATTTAACCTAATGAGTAAGTCTCAATCTCCTCTCAGATATCACAGATTACACTGTTGGTACTGCAGTGTGTGTTTTTTATGGTCATGTGAAGTAAATATGTGCATTATGAGTGCAGATTTGAACCCGTCCAACAGTATCTTCACCACAGTTTAACATATATATCACATTTCCCCAAACAACCCAACATAGAAATATCCCCAGATAGTTTAGACCTTGAATCCAGTTTCTGGTTCTGGATTGTGTGATTTCTGGTAGTCAATTTTAGCACCACACCTACCAGTAATGACAAAATCCCAGACTATACTCTTTTAAAAGATGGTTCTTCATGGGTTCTTTAATTTAAAAAAAACAAACCATGAACACTCAAAGAACCCTTTGTGTGGATAAAGGGTTCTTCAGATTGATGAGAAATGTGTTGCTTTATAAAATGGTTCTATATAGCCCCTAAAAGGGTTCTGCTGTAGATGTAAAACTTGTAATAATAGAGGAACCCTTTTTGGCTCAATATAGAACAATTTACAGCATAATCCTCTTCAATCTGCAGAATGCTTTCACCCTGGAAAAGTACCCTTTAGGTTTTCTGAGTGTTTATGGTTCTATATAGAGTAGGGTTACCAGATCTGGGATGATGAAAAAGAGGACACCTCAGCGCCGGGGATGTGAGGGTGGGGCGTATAATGTTTAAATACAAAGACATTTCAAAAAAGTTGTACACTAGGCATTTGGCTGATACTTATATGAAAAAAAGCTTTATTGGCTCTTAATAACATTAACATGCATAAAAAGCACTGGCTTTATAGGCTATTTGAACATATTTGAATATTTCAAATATGCAAAAACAAAAGTATACATTTCCATAACATTCTGTGCTGAATGTTATGGAAATGTATCATTTTGTTGGGGTTCTTTTAATTTCAAGTAATTTACTTTGCACTCCACCATTCTTCCAATCAAAATGCTGACTGAGCAGAAGAAATATTTTCACTGCTCCTTGATTGCTGCCATCAGTAGACACACCACAGAAAGGAATATTAAAGTGCTTCTAGAGCAGGGGTCGGCAACCATTAACACTCAAAGAGCCATTTGGACCCAGTTTCCATGTAAAAGAAAACAATGGGAGCCACACAATACCATTTGACATCTATAATAAAGATAGCACTGTCTATACTGGGGTTTTTTTTGGTACTTGAACATAAATTGTATTACTTTTATTAATTATTAATGAATATTGACAAATTATGATTTATATTTTATTAATAATTACTAGGTACTCTTAATAATATACTAACAATAACTATTAAATTTTGTTAAGAAAAAAAAATAAATAAAATTTATATATCAATAATAAAATATTAATACATTATTACATATTATTACATAATAATAAACTGGTAAGAGCATTTAGCATAAAATTATCACCCAATTTATGTTGGTCATTAGACCTCATTTACACTTAATTATACCTCATTTTTTAGCAAAAATAAGCAGAAATTCTGAATTATTTTGACAATAGTTCAACTTAGAGGCATGTAAATGGATGGCTTATCACAAACTGGAAGATGCACACACACAGACACAAATTCAAATGTTAATGTTTTAATATAAAACCTCAGATATTAAAATAATATGGCATAACATCTCATTCAAGCAAACTGAACAGAAGAGGGGGAGGGCGAGACTAGTTTTTGAACAAAACACTTCTCTAGTAAAACAAAATCCTGGACATTTGTGAAATTCCGCCCAGACGTTTTTTTTTTAAGTCTCAAAAAGAGGACATGTCCAGGTAAAAGAGGATGTCTGGTCACCCTAATATAGAACCATTATCTTACACAAGAACCCTTCTCTAAAAAGTGTAGAATATGGATTCAAGGTCCAGATTTCACGTCCGTGGTCTAGAGTACCTCCACGTGTCCACTAAAGAGTCGTTAGTGGGTGAAGATTACGCAGAAGGTCTAGTAGCTCTGATGTAGCATCAAGTTTCAGTCAGACACAGCTCATTCAACCCGGGAACAGCAGTGCTTTAGTTCAGCGTTGGAGTTAAAACATCTGTACACTATAAAATGTTCACTAGTAATGGTTTGTTTTACAGTCTCTGATGACATGTTAAAGGCCGTGAAGCCCCTCCCACAAACTCATTTTCTCTATACGTATACTGTATATACAGTATAGTCAGATTTTCATGTCTAGCCTCTTTTATCCTATTGAGAACCTGTAGAACACAACTCTATTCACTTCTGAGTGAAAATGCACCACTACAACAGACTGGATATTTAATCTTAATTATACAACACAGGACTACACTTGACCTGTCCTACCTGCACAACCTTTCATACATAAATATCAAATAAAAGCACTCTGACATTTTCATTTTCACATTTACACATCATCATTTATGTCACATCACTGACTTACACTCTAAGTGTCTGATATAGAGGGCTTTTTAAAATAAATAAGTAAATAAAGGCCATCACACCATGTGGGTCACAGAAATATCCCCGTCCAGCTTGAGCGGAGAGATTAATCAGCAGTTAATGAGAGAGCTGAGGGCTGGACATTTATATTCAGCACAGCTGTTACACACACAGAGAGAGAGAGAGAGAGAGAGAGAGAGAGAGAGAGAGAGAGAGAGAGAGAGAGAGAGAGAGAGAGACAGAGTGAGAAAGTGAGCGAGAGAGACAGAGAGAGTGAGAAGGCCTGACCAAAGACAGACAGACAGACAGACAGAAAGATAGATAGATAGATAGATAGATAGATAGACAGACAGACAGACAGACAGACAGACAGATAGATAGATAGATAGATAGATAGATAGATAGATAGATAGATAGATAGATAGATAGATAAAGGGGAGTAATAGAGAGAGACAAAAAAAGTTAGAGGAGCGAGTGATAAAAACAGAGAAATAGACGGACTGAGAGAGAGAGAGAGAGAGAGAGAGAGAGAGAAAAGGAGAAAGAGACAATGACAGAGAAGAAATATGTGAATGTTTTCAGTCTGTTGACGAATAGAATGAGATGCCCGGGAGCCGTACATGAGCCTAAGGTCCCCATGCCCAATATCAGTGCCAGCTGGAGGGGTATGAATTTGGCTTGAGGAATTGTTCTGTCGTGGTGGTGCGCCACCCTACCATGTCTGAATACAATCAAATTCTTCACAGCTGTGCGCCAACATCTTGTGTCTCCTCAGAAGAGCAGACATATTGCAGTAAATGAGCAAACACTGTATTAATACTGCTGATAAAGAAGAAGTCCTGGACCAGCAGCTGAACTGTTAGATGTATACAGGAGCATAATGTTAGATGGTGTTTTCTCCATCTTAGGCCTCCTCCCTGCTGCATTAGGCGGTATTGCCGTGTTGTTGTGGAAGATAAGTAGACATTTCCATTAGCAGACACTGGCCAGGCTTTAATGCGTAAGTTTAGCACTTAAGAGAATATATCAGGCTGGCGATGAGGCATTGTCCCGTTTTACAGCAGCTGCGGATTTCTTTTACGGCTCAACAATATCCTGCTTACTTCAGTAATATCTGCTTACCGCAGGGCGAGCCAGGCCAGCATTACAGAGAGAAAGATAGAGAGAGACAGAGAGAGAGAGAGAGAAAGAGAGACAGAGATGCAGACTGTCTCTCATTTGAAGATAAAACTGATTTATGAACTTTGGCTTTGTCCACACTTGTGCCATTTTCTCTCTAAAGCACTATTTCACTAGTAGTACATAGTAACATTTATTTCCTTCTGTTCTTTATAGAACAATCTTTTTGTAAATACACAATATTCACTATAGTGCACTGTTACAGCTATCATTAATAATAGGTCATGTTTACTAAAGTGCATTATTTTTAAAACTACACCATATTCACTACTGTGCACTATTTTATAACTATTCTGCATTTGCAGTAGTGCACTATTTTTGCAACTACACCATTTTCATTATAATGCACTATTTTTTAAAATTATATTCACAATATAGTCCATTATGAAAGCATACCATATTCACTATATAGTGCACTATATATGAAATGATGCCATGTTATATTATAGTGCACCATGTCTGAGACATTCAATACATAGTCCACTTTTTCTGTAAATCTGCCATGTTCTCTATATAGTGTGCTATTTCTGTAACTGACATATTCACTTAATAGTGCACTATTTCTGAATCTATGCTGATTCTACTATATACTGTGCATTTCTTTAACTACATCCTATTCACTGTGCTATTCACTACATCTGTGCTTTACTCACTATAGATCACTATTCATTGCTATTCCTTATAGCTGAATAGTGCACTGTTTTCACATGTTTACCATTTAATAGCAGTGCTTGAAAACATAATGGAGGGCTTACAATGTCATTGAGCATTACAGTGGGTGGTTTAGAAGTAACAGACTTTAGCCAAATACCCATTATAGCATGTTACACCCATACTGTATATAGAATACTCATAAAACTCTATCATGCTAGTGTTCTTTATAGTGAAGGCAATAGTGAATAGGGATCATTTCCTAATAGCCATTATCACTTGTTAATTAACTGCATTGATTAGTTTAATTGTCCTCACCATTGACAGCATAATAGTGCATGAAAACCAATATAGATTAATAAATGTATTATTCTTACTGTAAGAAATGATGAAGATGCGCTAATCGGATTTCTTGAGCTATGAACACAATATCTCCATTCATAAGCCTAACATCTCAAATCATTAGGAACAGTTATGACACAGCTCAGATATTTGATCCTCTTATAGACTCACATGATGATTAAAGCTCTACTGTATGAGGCAGCTTTTATTACATCACTTAAAGGCCTTGTATATCCTGTATTTCCCTGATGTCCATTTGCACAGAATTATGCATCAAAACAGTCATAGTTTCATTTTCCAGTCTCTCGTTATCTCTTAGAAGTAAACACATTGATTTTGATGCTCTGACTGGTATATGCAAATCAGCTCAATTCTCACTGGGTGCCCTAGTGTAGTGCCTCTATCAGCACTCTGTATAACTTCAGTGTGAATGGGCGGGGCTAAACGGCTAAATGTATTTTTATCATAAAATGCAGAGAAGACAAAATGGGCCATTAATTAAGTGTAGTGTCTATATATATGCAAATGCAAAAAAGAGAAAAATCTAAGTTTTAATTCAAGTGCCTTTATTTGGTGGTGAAAAAAAAATCACACATTAAGAAAAAAATTTTTTTAATGAAATCATGTGTGCCACAATTATTGGCACCAATGGTGTTATAGTATTTTGTACAAACTGCTTTTGCCAACAAGCACTTAATCTTCTCCTATGACTCTTTATATATATATATATATATATATATATATATATATGGACTGGAGGATGAAGGATTAGTAATTTAACCATGTTTACATGCTTAATAAATAAATAAATAAATAAATAAATAAATAAATAAATAAATACATTATTTTTCCCTAATATGGAACATTTAAAATATAAAACTTTTACTTTATTTAAACACTGTAAGAATAAGGTTTCTTGCACATATTTTAAATAAAACATGTTTAATAAAGGATGTCTGGTTTGCAAATGATTAATTAGTTTTATTTCACTACAAGCAAATATAAATATTTAAACATCAGTCAAAATATTCTTCCAAAATTTTCTCCTTTAGTTTAGAAATGCAGCTGTGAGGCTAAATGTTGCAAATAAATAATGGAACTCAATAGTCACCTAAACTTCTCGCAACCCACCTGAAA
>BRDA01087523.1:129-10452 GCA_036984385.1 Crenuchus spilurus
AGTGTTCACGTTTAGCTAAAAAGTAGGTGAGTTACGTAAACCGGATCTTCGGGCTACTACCTAAAACTGTCGCAAACGAGTGAAAAGTTAGCATAAAACCGTACACGTATGCATACGACTTAAATTATTATGGTTACGTTTTCTTACTTACGAATACGATTGAAAAGTGAGCAAACGCTGTCAAAATCCATCATCGGGCTTCTAGGCCAAATGCATTGAGTGGATGAAAAATCGATTTGCACTTGTGAAACACGGCTGTCTCTCTGCAGACTTATTTAATATATTTGATTAAAACATATTATGTCTTTATTTAATTTATTTTATTTTATATCATTTAATTTATTTAATATTACCATGGCAATGTATATTGTTAAGTAGTAGAGAGTTACGTTTTAGTTAAGAGGTGAAACTCTGTTGTAATGTGGGTAACAGTCTGTAGATGGTGCTGCGGAGCCGCGACCACTATTCTGGACTGAAAGCTGATGAAAAGCTGCATGAAGGCTGTCAGTGAGTGCAGGGAAGTTGCTTGGAGGAGTGCAAATGTGTAGCTTGGAGGAGTGCAAGACATCACCTGTGTACTGAAATTATTTAACAGGATAATAATCCACCATATACTGTGCATCTCTCAGCTTGATCAGATGTGTAACAGAACAGTCTTGAAGTGAACTCATCAGTACATTTTCGTATATATATACTAGTTGCTACAATGCTAAAGTTTGTGTTGATTAACATATTAGCATGTCAGTGTTCTGTCTGCTACTTTCAGAAACGTTAGCTGTTTTTATGTTTAATGGAAATAGTTGCTCAGAACATTGTTGTTGCTGAGTTTTACTGGAGAAGTGTGAAAGCTGGTTTACACCTGGTCTTTACGTGAGACTAGTATTTGAACCAGTTTTTACTTACATTGCAAAACTGACTCGTTGTGCAGGTTCCTTTGCTTCAACATTCAACAGATTCGACCCTTTCTAACTCAGGATGCCACCAGTCTTTTGCCATCTCAAGACTTCACTACTGCAACTCACTCCTGGCTGGTCTTCCTATGCGAGCCATCAGGCCCCTGCAGCTGATCCAGAATGCAGCTGCTCCACTGGTCTTCTCTCTCATCACTCCACTGCTGCATTCCCTTCTACAGGCTTCCTTTAGCTGCTCGCATCAGATTCAAAACCTTGATGATTGCCTACAAAGCAAGAAATGGACCAGCCCCTACCTATCTAATCGCAATGGTCAAGTTTTGAACCGCACATCGAAACTGGCTGAGATTTTGACTGTAGGTGTAGTTTTGGCTGTATTGGTTGGAGTTCTGCCTGTATTGGGTAGGTTTTAGGTTGTATTGTTCATGTTTTATTTAATTTATGAATGTGGCTGGAACAGACAGATGCATACACACTACCAATATACCACCTTACGTTACTTAATCTAATCTGTTTAAATGTGTTCTGGGTACACCTGTTGTTTATGTTTATGTTTACTCAAGATGAAATGACCAGGTGATCACAGGGCCTGAGTAACCCATGTGTGTTACTGTTTCTATTAGTGACAGCAGCAAATCCTCCGTCCCAGTTCACACAAGACACAAAACTACATTTTCTTTCTTTTTTGTGATCAAAAAAGTGTTTTTGCCACTTTGGGCTGAAAGCACCCAAGCTCAGCAACTAAGATAACGTTCTGTTGATTTCTCAAGTGTCTGTAATGATTAGACTGGCCTGTTGACAGCTTGTTACAGCTGGATGTAACATTCCAAATGAAAGATCTAATAAAAAATCTTCTGTTTAGCCATCACATTGGTGTGTAAATTAGTAAAAGATTTCAACATCAATGAAAAGTTTTCATTGAAACAGCCAAATACAGTGGTAACCCTACTTATGAGTTTAATCTGTGCAGGAGCCGAGCTCGTTAGCTGGTTAGCTCGTTAGCTGGATGCATTTTCCCCATAAGAATACATGTAAAACTGATTAATCCGTGTCAGCCGGCCAATATACAGTATACTTTAATATGTAAATAATGTGTTTATATGGGTTTTTAAAACATAAACGAGACGACGACGCCGCTCGTGTAGGCTGGCGGCTAAGGAGGACAGGAGGACGGGCGTACGTGTATGGCATGGTTACACTTATATGAAAAGTAAAAGTAAAATGTATCTAACTTTCTTGTTCACTACCTTTTGCTGTCTTTGTGTCGCTTTCACTAGCACTTTCACTTTCACTGGACAGCGGTCAAAGGTAATGACTGACCTCTTCTTCTACGCTAGCATCTAGGAGATGCTACGACCGCTGCGCCCCTAGCGGTTGGCATACTTGAACTAATTTAGGCTACTCGTTACTTGGAATTTTACTCGTTACCAGGAACAAAAATATTCCGAGATCTCGACTCGTTACCTGGAATACTCGTTAGTAGGGTTACCACTGTATAATGACAGACCATTGCAGGAGAAACCCTGTAAGCTGATCATGCATTACAAAGAGAGCATTAGAATATGAAACCTATGCTGAGTGCCTTCTGAATAGCCTCTAATATCCTTCCTCAGGTTGTCTTTCGTGTTCTGCAGTATAAAGTCATTCTAACATACACAAATATTCAGTGGTCTGCCCCAAATTAATGTGCCTTTTATGGAACGATCAGACTAAAAATACAGGTTCCTGTGCACTGCTCCATTTTGATTTGTAAGGGACTTTACAAGACATGACTTGCACATTGCACCTATTCTTAGACTTTGAGTGCTGTTTATTTTTAGTGACTGTCTGTTCAGATGATAATATCCTGCCACCAGATCAACCACTTTATTTCATTTCCCAACCATCAGCATGCAAAGCAGAAACGGGGTTTAATTTAATTTAACTCGTTAAACTAACCGTGTCTTTAAAACATCAGTTATATTAATTGCATACACTAATTAGCCACTTTAACACCACCTCTTTGCATCTACACTCGTCCATTTTAGCTCCACTGAACTTATAGATGCACTTTGTAGTTTTACAATTACAGACCGTAGTCCATCTGATTCTCTGTATACATTGTTATCCTCCTTTCACCCTGTTCTTCAGTGGTTAGGACCCCCCACAGAGCAGTTATTATTTGCGTGGTGGACCATTCTCAGCACTGCAGTGACACTGAGGTGGTGGTGGCGTCTTAGTGTGTGTCTTAGTATGTCTTCTGCAGGTAGTCCACCAACCAAAAATATCTAACAGATACAGATATACTTTATTGATTCCTTGCAGGAAATTAGGTAATTACCAACAGCATCCCATGACCACTGATGAATGATGGATGAAGAAGATGAATGGCTCTACCAGTGTCTATGAGTGTCACTACAGTCCTAAGAATGATACACCACCCAAATAATACCTGCTCTGTGGGGGGTTCTGATCACTGAAGAACAGAGTGAAAGGAGGCTAATAGGGGTGTAAAAAATAACCAATTTGAATCGGATTTTGACTTGATGTGAATACATCAGTACATGGACCCCTGAATCGGTCTATTTGTAGCATAAGCCGACCAATGGCCCGATTAAATAGCTGTCAATCAAGTTGGTGTTGCTGATGTGCACTGCTGCTCTCTCTCTCTCTCTCTGATTAACTGTCGCGATATTCGTCACATTAATGTCTCGTCACAGTCAAGTTCGGTTTTTACAGGAAGAACAGATAACTAGACAAAACCGTTGCTGTTTGCAAAGAATACAAAGTCGCATTCAAGTACACCGGTCTTACAACAAACCACACTGCTCATTTGGTGAGACGACATGGTGAAAGTGGTGATGAGGACACTAGCACCGTTAGCCCAAAGACACGGCAGGGCTAAAACACAGGAAAACTGGACTTATTCAGCCAAAACTCGACCACAACTCAGGTAGAGCCAAAGTAATAACGGCTTCAGTAGCCCGGTTCATTGTCAAAGACTTAAGACCATACTGTGTGATGGAGAATGAGGGCTTTCTATTTGAATTCTATTAATAGATTTGAATGCAAGCAAAATCACATTTTTAGTATTAAATTATGTTGAATCATAGTAAAATTATCTATTTTAAACAAGTAACTCGTATTATTTCCTCCCCTATTATACTGAACCCAATTGTATCAAATTCCTACTCAATCGAATTGAACCGAATTGGTCCAATTTAAAATATATCGTTTCTGAATCGTATCGTACCACATGAATCGAGATACATGTCAGATCATAATTTTTTGGACAGATGCACACCCCTGGAGGCTAAAAATGTTTACAGAGAAATGGACTGCACTGCAAAAAACTATTTTTAAGAAAGTAAAAAAACACTTGTTTATCGACATTTTTTTTCTTTTTTTTGTCTATAAAGAAAAAATATTCTTAACAAGCAAGTTTTGCACAATAACATTAAGCTCATTGTAAGAACACATGTCTAATTTTTTTTAAATAAGATATTTCAGCTCATCTTGAGCTTTGTTTACCAGTTACAGAGTGTGACTATGGTTTGGTTGAAATTCCAGAATAAGAATTATTTTTCGTAATTAAAGAATAAGGCCACTTAAACAAATTCTCAATTTAATAAATGTATTTAATTACTCTAAATCAAGAGTTTGTAACACTAATTAAAAAAAAATATTTCTTAAGAAAAGCAATTTGTGCTTGTAAGATTATTTTTTTAATTTTTCGACAATTTAGTTTAATTTAAAAACACATATGAGTTAGATTCATTTGCTAGTTATAAGAATTCTAGCCAAGCAACTTTTGCTTAAACCATTGGCAGATTTTTTTTTTCTCAGAACAAGAAAAATTGATCACATTTAGGAATATTTGGCTTATTTCAAGCTGTTTTTGCAGTGTGCAGTCTGTAATTGTAAAACTACAAAGTGCACCTGTATGCTCAGTGAAGTTAAAATGGACAATGAGTGTAGATCCAAGGAGGTCATTCTAATGTTCTGGCTGGTTGTTGCACACTCAACATCATAGACAGATTGTCAGTGTGATATACTGTTACTATTTTAATCTCCTGTGTAAATGATATTGAAACGTTTTTGTTGACAGATTTCTGTAGTATTTGCTGGGCTCAGATGTGTATTTGTACAGCAGCTGAACAGGAGAAAGTGTCCGTGTCATTGCTGTGAATGTTGCAAGGGTGCAGAGGTTGTTTTGTACAATTTCAAGCTGACAAGGACAGGCCGTTAACCTTTGAGCGATCTGACATTCAAGTCCACGGTCAAGACGCACAATAATACAGGTCCTAAAATGCCTTTGTCTCCAGGAGTCCGGTTACATAACCCGTGTCCTTTGGATTAAGGAATGTGAGTCACCTTCGTGTGTGAATTAAAGAGTAACTGCGTCATTTTCTTTACTCCTTGTAGCCACACTTTGCGTGATATTACGGGTTGCCGTCCTAGGACAAAGTTTAGCATTGCCTGCCTTGCATTTATTGGTGAGATCAGTTAATGTTTGAACAGATAACTCTGGTAACTTGAAAGGCTCTCAATAAGTAGTAACTGCCATTTATTATCTGGACTGGTTGTTTGTTTTGTATGAGATATAAGAGTGAGGCGTATCTTTGGAGATGCCAGAGAACAGAGATATGAAGTAAGAGATATTATTCAGGGTGCTAAAATATTATCGCTATTTTAGTAATCATGTACAGGGGAGCAAAATACAGTAACACACACACACACACACACACACACACATACATCGTATTAACGACTTCTTTGTCTTTCATTTCTTTGTGTCAAAGTTCAGTGCGTGAAGAAGCATGGTAGTAATGCAAAGTGGGTAATGCCCTGTCTTGTGCCCGCTGAGGGGGTAGTTCACTCACCACAATCCTGATAATGGATGAATGGATGGATGGCAGTCTTTACCAGGTACTAGGGGCTGACTAGTTCTAACCCGCCGAAAGATACCAAGCGATATTGACCACCAAAGTACAAAAAGGGCTACTGGTCAGCAGCTTGCATGTCTATGCTTTAACTCTTAACTAGCCATTTGTATATACTACAGGTCACCTGGCACTAATATATAACCCAAATTAATCAGGCCTACTTACTTACAGTTACACTTCTTTTCTTGACCCTCAGAGTGCTTTGACATTTGGGTAATGGTCAGCATCCACCAGGACGGCAGCCAGTCCACACCAGAACACTCACCATACATTAGCTATTAGACAGACGTGGGTGTGGGTTTAAAAACCCATTTTTAAAAAGGGAAATTTAGTCAGGACAGTGGGGTAACATTTTTAAATGACCCTGTCAGTGTACTGGGGCATTGGGATCCACACAGAACAAAGGAATAATGCCTCAGGTTGTCCCACCAACACCACTTCCAGCAGCCACACAAGCTTTTCCTTGGAGGTCTCCCATCCAAGTACTACCCAGATCCAGACCTGCTTAGCCTCGGTGGGTTTTGCATGCTCTGCTGTGCAGATGCTACAGCTGCTCTGCATATTGTCATTCTGTTATTCTAGATATTCAAACTTTGTACTGATAATACATACACACAAACACTGGCAAAAGTTTGGGTACCCCTGGACAAAATATATGTTACCGTAAACAGTTAAGCAAGTTGAAGGTGAAATAATCTCCAAAAGCACAAAGTTGAAGATGATACATTCCCTTTTTATTTTGAGCATTTTTTTAATTAAATTTATAAAAAAAAATGTTTGAGCAATTTAAAAAATATATGTTTTAGAAGTAACATATCTTTAGGCACCTTGCATGCTTAGTACCTAGTAGCACTTTTTTAACCCTTCGGCAAGCATCACAGCTTGTGAATACTTTTTGTAGCCAGTCAAGTCTTTCAGTTCTTGTTTGATGGATTGTCCTCCATTGTCCTCGCTAAAGTCTTCCAGTTCTGTGAGATTCCTCAGCCGTCTTGCGTGCACTGTTCTTTCGAGGTTTATCCACAGATATTCAATGATGTTCAAAGCAAGGGATGAGTAGTAGTCTGTTGTGGATTTCGCTGTCTCTGAACATTTTCTTGGCCTTCCAGTACTTATCTTGACCTCCACTGTTCCCGTTCTTACCATTTCTTAATTACATTTCAAACTGAGGAAATGGCAACTGAAAACTCTTTACTCTCTTCTTATATCCTTCTCCTGCTTTATGGGCCTCAACCATTTTCATTCACACAGTGCTGGGCAGCTGCTTAGAAGAATGCATGTCTGCTATTTTTTGGGACAAGGATAGAGGAGTCTGTATTTATAAAACTTAATTTTTTGCATCACATGGCCTTTCCTAATGATGATTGTGAACAAGCCATAGCCCTAACAGGCTAATAAAGGTCTGAGACCTCAGTCAAAATGATCTGAGTGCTCAAATCTCCTAGGGTTCCCATACTTTAGCAAGATACTTTTTTCCTTTTTTCACTCTAAAATTGTACAAAACTAAAATAATACACAGATATTGCTTAACATGTGGAAAGGTGTGCTTCATCTTTGATTTTATACCATTTGGAGATTATTTCATCTTCAACTTTTAACTGTTCACAGGATCAGTCATTTTGACCACTGTATTTATACTGTGTGTGTGTATATATACTGTATATCAGTGGCGGACCATGCATTTCACACCTAGGCCTTCAGTAATGCTCCGTCTCAATCAATCTACCTCTCAGAAACTAATTTATGGTTATAAAAACATTTAATATGCAGAAATACTGTATACAGAGCCAGTGCACCACAGACAAATACAGTAACTCCTGTAGCCTTAATAAATGCCTCTATTGAATAAATAAACCAAGGGTGAACAAGTCTCCTACTGCTGCGACACACATAAAAAAACATCAATAATAACCTCAAACTTGCAATATTATTTAGGAAAATAGCAACATTTTACTCACCAAAAAATCGGATTTCCTCAAAAAATATTCTGTCATAAAGATTTGTACGCTTCAGTTCCATCAAGAAGTCCTTTCCTATTGCCATCGAAGCTAATGCTAGCCAATCTAGACTATCCAATCAAGATGTCTGAATACAGTGAAGTGCCATAAGCCTGCTAGAGGGCCCTGGTGACACCAACTCAAAATCTGATTGGTTGAAGCAACAGTTTCATCGACATTTATTTTATGTTAAGAGAGAATGCAGAATGAATTGTAAAGGCCTCCTGGCAGACATTTTTGACTTTGACCCTGCCTGGCAACAAATGATGGCTGAAATGTGATTGGTTAAATGCTTTAATATGAAAATACATGTCTGGAAACAGCACAACCATCAGAAAAGCTATAACAGCTTTTATAAAAACGGACAGACTGTATATATATATATACTACTCACAAAAAGTTTGGGATATTTGGCTTTTGGGTGAAATGTCAGGATGAACCTAAAATGCACTCTAAGTACCTCAAATGGATACCTCAAATGGAGTGTCCTGCACTTTATCTAGACCTGAATCACAGAGAAAACCTATGGGATCAGCTGAGATGCCATCTTGAGGCTCATAAATCTGTACCCCAGAACCTCAATGACCTGAGTTCCGCCCTTCAAGAAGAATAGGATGCCATGCCTCAGCAGACAATAAGTTGACTTGTGAACAGCATGAGATGCTGTTGTTAAGCTGTAATTGATGCTCAAGGGCGCATGACATGTTATTGAGAACCTGACATTTTTTGTTGGGGTTTACCCAGCACTGCTGTTGGCTTTTGCTTCAGTAAATTGTTTGAGATGAGGAAATCACCAATGCAAGTTTATATATACATATATATACATTGACTACCCCTATTGTTGGTTGTGACCTTCAAATAATTAATGTCCATTTTTCCCTGACATACTGGCAATCCCCGATTTACTATTCCATATTTACACACACTCAAACCGGCTACTAGGCCAATTTACAGTGACAGCAGTTACTCATTTAGGCTTGTGGAACCAGCAGTGCTTTAGGCTCATGAACACTGAAGGTCAACGTTTCACTTGCTGTCACATATTAGCCATTAATAAAGCAAAAGTGTTGGGATGGTAATCGAGCTTTATGGTGTATATACAGCTGCAAGGAAGTGATGGAGTGTGCTCAGGAATAGCTCTGTCATTTGTCCTGAATGTTCTTAATAATAGTGTCGGCTCCTTCCAAACACGAGTGACTCTTCCAAACAATGTTCTTTTCAAGCTGATGAAATGAAATGAATATGAGGCTTTCCTCCATATTCAGCAAATGGATAGCATCATTTCTTGGCAATCTGGAATGTTGCTGGAGGTTCTTTGGGGAGATTTCCAGTTTAAAGCTTCTAGCCGCTCAGTCAGTGTGCAGCAGTCTTGGATGTTTTTAGGAAAATGCTCTTTAGCTAAACAAGAAGAAAACTTTTCGCTAACCATAACTGTGTGCTGGAGCTGCAAATTACATATCACCTCCGGAGCCAGATACGAAACATCTGGAGAGCAAGCACTCGTCAGAGAGGCTTAAAGACGAGCAGACGGCAGTGTAAGCAGCCAGAAGTTTCTCAGCATTCGAGCTCATGATGAAGTCAGGCCTCGCTGTCCGGGCACTGCCCCTGCTGCTGCTGCTGGCCTTGGCGGCCCATGCCCAGCCCAACTACATTTACGAAGAGGAGTGGGTCAACACCTGGCGACAGGGCTTTAACTTTCAATGCCCTCATGGTGAGGCATTAGTGGCCATCAGAAGCTACTTCAGCGAGACTGAGGGTTCTGATCGCCTGTGGAGTTTCGAGTGCCAGCCAACGCCCTCCAGCCTGGGGGAACCTACCGAGTGCTGGTGGGATGACATCAACCGTGCCGGGATGGAGTGGTAGGTCTCCCTGTAATAATAATTGATTATTATTATATAACAGTCTCAGTAGTCAGTCTCATAGTGCTGGTATTAATTTTACGTTACCTTAAATGATACTTCAACAAAAGATCATCTCACACATCTGTTGAAATGATTTCAGTGTATATTAGTTTGTAAAACATTTATAGTATGTTTGTTTCATGCTAACTTTAAAAACATGAATTTGGTCTCTCACATAACGAAAGGACATTTTCAAGCCATCCCAGCCCTACAGCATTTGCGTCTGTGTATTTCCTTTGGGGACACCCTGAAAGAGAGCAACAGAAGGTAGCCTGCAAGCTCGACTGCTCTGATTGAGTAGTGTGTTCTGACCAGAACATTATCTCTGCCCCAGTCTCCCGTACCAGCTGCTCAAAGCAGGTGGAGAATTACAGCAAACTGAAGTCTACTGAGAGGCACTATACCATTTACTGGTCAAATGTATATATAAATCAGGTTTTTATGGTCTAATAACTCCTAATCTAGTGATTAATAGTGATTATTGAGGTTGTTTATGGACTAATATCTCCTATTCTAGTGATTAATAGTGTTTATTAAGGTTGTTTATGGACTAATATCTCCTATTCTAGTGATTAATAGTGTTTAATGAGGT
>BRDA01087539.1:0-18295 GCA_036984385.1 Crenuchus spilurus
CCACATCAAGTGGGAAGATCATACAGTCTTTAATCCACTATACTGTTAAATTACAATAGAGGCAGTGTAAAATAACAGCAGCACGCTGATGTACCATAGAATTACAATAAAAACACTTATACTACTGTAATATAGTGTAAAATAAATAAAAATAGATGTAAAATAAGAGGAAAATGATGGCGTCTGTGCTGACACTGTTAGTTTACAGTGATTATTTACAGTGTAGTCATGCTGTTTTCACATGTACTGCTAATGTGTGACTACACAGTAATAACAGACTCTGACTGTAAAGATGTCAAACTGGGAATGAATGAAGAAATGTAAGGAATGAAAAAGTGTGAACGCTAATAAACTTAATTGAAGCGTGTGATGTGAACGAGAGTGAAGGAAACAGCTCTCTCACTCTAACGTTGTGTAAACGCTGAGAGCTTCGACACAGTCAGTTTGAAAGGAATCTGACAGGAAATGAACTTCACACTGAATCACTGCGGAAAGTGATGCACTTCACGGCTTGTTGAGAGTTTTTCACCTTGTCAGAGTGTTTATGAGCACACACACACACACACACACACACACACAGACTGAAATGCCTCCTGAGGAGTTCTCAGTGACAGGTGATGTGTGTGTGTGTGACTGCTGATAGATAATTGTGTTTGTGATGCGTTAGGTTACACCCTAAGATGTAGGTCACAATGATGAACTCTTTTAGCCTCAAATCTGAACAGCATGTTTGTGAAGTTGTCACCAGACTGTCAAACACATTAAAATATTTTTACACATAATTTCAGATCAAATGTATAAAATCTTAAATTTAGTCTATAAACAGAATTTCACCACTTAAAACACTTAATAATTATGACCTGGAGGCAGTTTGTGAGGGATGAGAGAAGTCTTGGTCATGTATGTTGAGAGAAATGGCTTCAGTAATTTAGGTGACTACTGCCTGTGTTATTACTCAGACATGGTGCACAACAGGTGGTGAGCAGACACCTGCAGATATTATTAAATGAACTTTACTCACAACAAGATCCAGAGCCGTAAAGCAAAATACAATCCAAGTTCTAAACCAAAACCATACAATAATAATGAATAACCAAACAAATGACTTGGACAATAAGAAGACAAGAACAATACTCAACAGATACCACTCAGAGAAAAACAAGAGAAATCAGAATGAGACAGAGCAAATGCTAAGTCTAAAGTCAAAAAAAGGAGGAATATTCAGAAAACAAGAAGGACACAGAGTGTAAGGCTTGATAATCACTAAGCGGGTATAAAACTTCACACTGATGTAAATTTGATGAGACGTAAAGTGAAAACAGCTGAGAAGGAAACGCGTCATCAGACGGGGCCTTAGAGAACAGTGAGTAGTGGTAAAGCCTCCCTGCCAGAACTGCTACATCAAGAAGAATCAGTGGCCCAATGCCAAAAAAGGAGGAGGAGCCGCTGTACCACACCATGCCTTGAAATCACATGTCCACAGCTCACCAGGCTTACAGGTTTACCCGCAGGCTTCCTCCTCTGGCAAAAAAAGTCCCCCAAATCCTCTCAAGAAACACAACAATGTCCCTGACCTCTGTAAACTAGACTGTGAGGAGGCCAAGGACTGGTCAAAGGTGACATAGGTCATGACAGAGCTGCACCCCTAACAACACCTGTCTGCAGAGCAGGAAACTGAAATAGCTGGACTGAGTTAATGAAAAGGCTCCAAGCCTTTAAACAAGCCATTAACCAGCTGAGCGTGATGAGCTGATTACTGACTCTGACCAGTAAGGGGACAGGAGCTCGACCCAGTGAGCAATAAAAAATACACAAATAAAAAAGTCATAATCGATTTGAGAATTAATTCATTATTTTCAGTAAATTAAATGTCAGATGTAATCTACCTTAATGAGGAGCTACACTGTAAATAGTTTATGTATTATTGATCTTTATGTAAAGTTCTCCTAACTTATATTTTTTAGTGCTGTGCTCAAGTTTAAATTGAGTTTCCTTAAAAATCACTGAATGTTGATGTTTCAGTCTCCTTAAGATAAAACGGACTAAAGTTCCCTGATTGCCAATTAATCCTCCAAATGCCAATCTCTATGTTTAGACTTTGACTCTACCTATAACACTGTGGATGCAACCTAATGGGATGCCAGATGCCAGCAGCTATACCATCCCACTATACCAACAGAAGCTAAGCAGGTCTGGGTCTGGTTGTATTTGAATGGGAGACCTGCTGGAAGTGCTGTTGCTGAACAACAGGAGACACTCTTCCCGCCCAGTGCACTGATGGGGACACTGTCCTCTATAAATGTCTCAGATGAGACTGAAAGGTCCTCTGGTCATGACCTCTAAGAGTAGAGACTGATGTCCTGACTAATGTCCCTCCTCATCATCTCCATCTTCTCTCCTCACCTCTCTGTCTAACAGCTGACGTGTGGTGAGAGTTCTGGTGCTGGACCGGCTGCAGGTGGATGCTAAGTGCTGGTGAGGGTTATCTGTGCCAGATGTCAGAGTTTGGAGTGTAAATTTAAGTGAGTTTGTTGTTTACATATTCTGATAATTCATCTGTATTCTCGTTTATGCTGAAGTGATGCTGAGGTTTCAGTTTAGAAGGAAGAAAACTTTTTTATATTTTATAAAGGTGTATAAAGAAAAGAACGATGTGTATTCTCTGCAGAGACTCTTTGGGACAGTTTATATATTGTACAGTGCATACAGATAAGTGCCAGGGCACTGAATATGTTTTAAGCCACTCTACATGGCATCAGCTTCAAGTGTCAGGGACAGCCTGGTCCAGTGTTGTTTGCTGCAGGATTTATTTTTTCCTCTAAGTTGGAATCATTTTGTGAGTTTTGCAAACTTGTGATACATATATATATATATATATATATATATATATATATATACAGTATATATATATAGTTTGTGTGTGGGGGGGTAATAATTTGGAAATAACTCAGAATAATGATGACACTGAAATAATTAAAAGATGATGGGTTAATCCCCCAACAAACAAAACAAACTGGGTTACATGAAGCAGTGCTGTCAAGCAGTTTGATGGAAATTAAATTAAAAGCCCTGAAATTCTGCCGTAACTTAACTCAGGAGGGTGACGTTAAACAGTGCTGCACAATATTTACTAAAACCCCAAATCAGAATCACTATCATGTTTAATTCACTGCAGACAGCAGGAACCCAAAATATGTTATGTTTTGTGTGGTCAGATTAGTTTAATCTGTTAATTTACATTAATTCCTTCATTTCAGACAAACAGGCCTTAAGGCATACAGCAGCACAGGGATGTCATTTCTGAATTCTCCAACATTCTCTAATGCGGACAGACTGCAAGACAGGACAGTCTGGACTACCCTCTCCTTCTAAAGACACGTCTGTACAGTGAGCAGCATGTGCTTTTGTATTGTCTTGCTGGAACTGCAGGATTATCCTGTAAAGATGTGGCCTTCAAGTCAGCACATGTTGCTCTAAAATCAGAACACTGACTGCACAGTAAATCTGCCAGTGTTAAATCAACACTATTAGAGTTAAATTAACACTGAGAGTGTTACATTTTGACACCCTCAGTGTTAATTTAACTCTAATAGTTTTAATTTAACACTGGCAGAATTATTGTGTGCTTTTATGTGCAGACGTATTTGGCCAATAAAGTCTGATTGTGAAATACTTACAGCGCCCCTGTAACACAGCTGTGACTTTATCATGACACACTGTGTCCTATAGTACAACAGTGTCACAGGGTTAGTGGCATGGCAGATGCTGACATGTTTGAAGACTCATGCTAATTAAAACCTGTTACAAGAAGAATCGGCTCATTACAACAGCAGTCTGGACTCAAGTCAAGTGAATGTTATCTCGTAGGTTTGTCCACTCAGGAAGTCATTTACAACACTTACAACAGCGTCAATAACACAACACAGACTGATGTTCTGTCTGCCAGACAGGATCCATATCTCTTCTTTGTGCTAATGACCCAAAGTAATACACACAAAGCCTCTTCAGACGTCCTGTCATCGTTTAAGGCTGGAATACCTGCGTGATTAACAGGTAACCCAGCTGCTCGTTAGTGTGAGGAGCTGGCTGATGTGATTGTTGGGGAAATCAGAGAAGAGCTGACGTGCTCAGACTACAACGGGAACCAGGATGTTATTAAACACACACTGCAGGAAAGGTCAGCACTCTCACACAGCCAAAGTACTGCAGATTAAAGCCTCTGCACTGCCAATGGACCCTCACTTCTATCTTTATCATTCTCCCAAAAGTACCGTCAGACACATATTTGCATAATAAAATATCCCAGAGTTACTCTTTGAGTTTCTGTGTGATGATGATTGGTGGATCTCTGAAAGGGGGCGGGGTCTCCGCTTGAGTTTCAATAACACTGTAATGTTACAGTTCTGCAGACAGGAGTCTTTGGTCTTCTGTGTAGATAAATGTTTAGTGGAGAGTTTCAGAAGATTAGCAAAAACAAAACAAACCAGTTCTCAGATTTCTGCCATTACATTATCACCAGATATGCTTCCCTCCTCACATAACGTTCACTGCACATTACACTGAAATCTGAAATATATCACATTTTGGGCATATTAGGATTTATAATGTCACAACAGAGTCCCTGCTGTGCTGAGAATGATCCTCATACCTGCTCACTGCTGGACCTGCTGGACTATTGATGACTGGGCTTAATTATACACAACAAAAATCAACAGATGTGCTGCATTTTAGGCTTTTAAAGTCCTCTGCCAGCAACAAAGCACCAAAATACAGCATCTGTAGAGTCTAAACAAAGTAAAATAGCTGAGTTTGCTACTGGTTCTAATGGACTAGAAGAAGACCTCTAACCAGGCACTTGTGATAAGTTTACAGTTGAGTTGTATCTCATATCTACTGCAGGTGGTGAGAGATGAGTCTGGCAGCAGAGTTCTACACTCAGGACAGTGAATCGTTTTGTTAGCCAATGAGAAGTGAGTTACAGTCTAAGGATGATCAGAGAACCTGGACCAGAGATTCAGTGTCTCATTGACAGAAAAAGGAGACCTGATGTGAGGTGCAAGGAGAGGACACGAGTTCATTTAAACATAAGAGAACGGAATCTGAGGGTTTGGGTACAAAACTGTGTCAGATATCAGTGACAGTTCATCAGTGTGATGTTGTGGGGAAAGAAGCCGTTGTCTGCTGGTTTTGTCTGAAACAGGTGATGGTCAGGATGTGATGTCAGATATAGTAGTGACAGTGAATCTTATATTATTTTCATATTTTTACACTCAGGTCAGACAATCTGCTGTTCTTAAACCTTTAAACCTGCTGTCAGCTCAGACTTACCAAACCATTGCCTTCTCTTCTTCCCCTGAGGTTATGGATGTGACACTGCATCAGACAGAAGACTATCCATCTCCACGCTGATGTGAAGACTCCGCCTCTACTGACAAATGTGACATTATAACACACACACACACACACACCTTCCAGATGAGGAAGTCCAAGTGACATGTAGCATTTGGAGAAATGTTAAAGTGGAAATATCATCAGCAGAGAGGTTCATTTTTTACTTCTGTCTTAACAGCACCACTCAGAAACGGCACTTCACATGAACTTTATTCATTCTGAATAAACATACAATCACACTAAATATACACACAACACATCAAAACACACACACACACACACACATGAGAAACATAGTTCTCACACTGAACATAAAAATCTGATGTTTACGTTTTTACAGGATTTATAAATGTAATAACACAGAATCAAATGCATTTAACCCTTTAACATCCTGCTCAACCATTTGGTGGAGCACATTTGAGTCACTGTCTTATTGAAGAAGGTGTTGAACACAGTGTTATTGTGCCATCTTTACCAATCGGTAGAGGTATGTTAGGCTAAAACATCCGCTAGAGGTCGCTAGAAATTTAATCCAGTGATGCTCCATAACCACCACAAAAGTGAAGAAAATGAACATCTTGTAGAGTTTTTGTATTTAAACATAAAGTACATCTTACATACATGTTTAAACTGTGGGGTCTTAAAAAACACCCAAAACAATCATAAGGGTTTTCTTTGTTGGTAATGATGATAAAAGAGTTAAACAGTGGCTTACACACAGATTAACACACAGCACATTTAAACCAAACTCTACATCCTCAGGTGGGCACCTTCACCATGTAAAGCCACACTGGGCTCACTGGTATAACTGCAGTGTGGAGCTGGTCTCTCTGTAAGTCTCTGTGTCATGGTTTTGAAGGTTACTGTCAGAGCGAGTACTGGATGTGATTGAAATTTCTTAAATCCCATTGGCTGTGTGACATTTTCCACTCAAACCAGTCAAAGTGAGCAGCGAAGCTCCGCCCCCAAGCCTCCTGTAATTGCTTTTCTGTCCTGATTATGCTCCAGTAATTCCATTCATGTGTTTTACTTATGCAGGCTGCTGAGGAGAACAAGCCATCACAATCCTCCAGACCTTCTCTTCTGCACACATTTAGCTGAATATGATGAATGAAAATAATAATGATGATCATAATAATAAACAATGACTTAATTCAGTCCAGAAATGAAAGTAAACAGTGACCACAGACACTCTGATTTTTCCTTCATATCAGTGTTATCCGACTTGAGGGGTCAGCTGAAGTATTTTAGTAGCGTTTGGATGGAGAGACAGAGCAGATCAGAGTGTTTATAAAGACAGATGAGCAGATAAAACTTAGACCTGTGTGAGATCAATACCTCAGAGTGTAAAGTAACAACAGCCCTTCATCATCCATGTTTATGACTGATGTAGTAAATGTGTGTGTGTGTGTGTGTGTGTGTGTGTGTGTGTGTGTGTGTGTGTGTGTGTGTGTGTGTGTGTGTGTGTGTGTGTGTGTGTGTGTGTGTGTGACCTCAGCGCTGGCAGGTGAGTGTGATAGTCATCATGCCACCTTCAGAGACTTAAAACTGAATTTAAGAAATTACTTCAAACTCCTGCCAAAGCAGCTCAGAGCAGAGACACACTAGATGAAGTGTTTTCTGGATTTCATTGTGACATCACTGCATGCAGGTCCAGGAAAGACAGGAAACTTTTAAAAGAAAACACATAAAAATAAATCAATCAGTAATTCAGCTAATCAATCAGTCAATCAATCATTCAGTTAGTTTGTCAGTCATTCAATCAATCAATTAGTCAGTTGGTCAGTCATTCAATCAATCAGTAAGTCAGTCAGTCAGTCAGTCAGTCAATCAATCAATCAATCAATCAATTAGTCAGTTGGTCAGTCATTCAATCAATCAGTAAGTCAGTCAGTCAGTCATTCAATCAATCAATTAGTCAGTTGGTCAGTCATTCAATCAATCAGTAAGTCAGTCAGTCAGTCAGTCAATCAATCAATCAATCAATCAATCAATTAGTCAGTTGGTCAGTCATTCAATCAATCAGTAAGTCAGTCAGTCAGTCAATCAATCAATCAATCAAACAATTAGTCAGTTGGTCAGTCATTCAATCAATCAGTAAGTCAGTCAGTCAGTCAATCAATCATTCAATCAATCAGTAAGTCAGTCAGTCAGTCAATCAATCAATCAATCAATCAATCAATTAGTCAGTTGGTCAGTCATTAAATCAATCAGTAAGTCAGTCAGTCAGTCAGTCAATCAATCAATCAATCAAACAATTAGTCAGTTGGTCAGTCATTCAATCAATCAGTAAGTCAGTCAGTCAGTCAATCAATCAATCAATCAATCAATCAGTTAGTTGGTCAGTCATTCAATCAATCAGTCAATCAAAACATTAATCAGTCAATCAATCAAACAATCAATCAGTCAGTCAGTCAATCAGTCAGTCAATCAGTCAATCAATCAATTAGTCAGTCAGTCAGTCATTCAATCAATAAGTCTTTATTTTTACTCTGAAATACATTGGGGTTGACCCTTATTTAAATGCATTTAGAACTTAAAGGCACTGAAAAGCAAATTAAAGTGGAATTTTAATCAGTTATTCAATTTGAACCATTTGAACCATTGAATCAATCATAAATCAACTGAATGATTGTATTATACTCTTGTGTATTTTCTGGCATAAATCCTGACCACCAGCAGACAGCAGCAGGGCTTCAGATTCCTCCATATTCATCACTGTTTTTATTTCAATTTAAAGTTAAATCACATCACCTCCTAAACCACGGACTCATCTGTCAGACCTTCATTAAGATCTGCATGTGGTTTGAACAGGTTGAGAGAAGTCTTGGTGATGTATTTTTACAGAAATGACTGGAACATTTTGGTGAATATTGAGTTCTACTGTTTGTAGCTGCAGTTCTGACTTAAAGAAGCAAATCTTAGACTCACATCTTCACTGATCTGAGCTAATAACATTTATTTGAACATTTCTACAGATAAATGATCCAGCTTTGAGATTTTATACTACAATCATTACCCTGAGTACAATAAACTCAGTGTGCTGTACACTGAATGATTGTGTAGAAGTGTTGTACTGAAAGGGAGGGAAGGTCTGTCATACAATAAATGTGCTCCAGTATGAATGCCGGAGTGAAGTAAACAGATGGTACGGTTGAGAAACGCCGCTCTAAACATAAAGCTATAAGATATTTGACCTTTAGATGGAAAGCTGTGTATGCCAGAAGCAATTTCAGACATTCCTGTCTCCAGAGAATGAACTTCATAAGACAGGCAGCGATCCATTCTTCTGAACACATCCGAGCAGCAACCTGGCGTACGGTAATGTTAGCGTGCAAACACTACTGAACACTCATTTCATTCTTTATGTCAGTGATGGTGAACAAAGTGCTTCTTTTATGATTCACTACAGTGTGTCTATGACTGACACTGTACACCTTGTTTACATTATGAACCTCTTTTATATTCCACATCACTGAGTCTGTGTGTATAATAATACAGATTATAGAATAGTTTTTCTGTGTTATTAGACGTGAGGACACACCTGAGCTGAATTGTTCACAGTGATGATGTAAAAGTTTTGAGTGGATAAGATAAAATAATTATAAAATGAAGGTTTATTATTTATGTGCCGTTGACTGTTGATTTCATGCTGAAGGACATGTTTTGTATTTGATTCTATAACTTGGCATAAAGGCAAATGTCCTTGCTGACGTCTGCTCTGGAGTACAGTCATAGACGTCTCAGGAAGTGGAGGCTCACAGTTTAATGACACACATATGAAATGATTGCTGAGCACATTACAGATCTGATCTATTTAACAGAGGCTCTGAAAGGTTTCTGATTGTCTGCAGAGTCCGTATCACAGCCCGGCAACATCACTTCATGTTCTCTTCCAGCTGAATTGTCTGGTTGGAAATATTCATCAAATGTTCAGCGACTTCTGATGAATATTTAGGAGCTGCAGAGGCGTGTGGGCTAATATTGTCTCCCGGCTAGAATGAACAATTTGAGGCAGTAAAGTGATAACGAGACAAATCTCAGCCCAGACTGAGCATCACACACTGGATGAGAAGATTGTGTAACTGCTTTGGTTAGCAATTATTTCATGTGTCTAATATCTGAAGATGTGAATCAATTCAGCTGTTTATCATTTATCAATTATACAAAAACTCATGATTACAATGCAAATCACGTGTGTGTGTGTGTGTGTGTGTGCGTGTGTGTGTGTGTGTGTGTGAGTGTGTGTGTGTGTGTGTGTGTGTGTGTGTGTGTGTGTGTGTGTGTGTGTGTGTGTGTGAGTGTGTGTGTGTGTGTTTGTGTGTGTGTGTGTGTGGGTGTGTGTGTGTGTGTGTGGGTGTGGGTGTGGGTGTGGGTGTGGGTGTGAGTGTGTGTGAGTGTGTGTGTGTGTGTGTGTGTTTGTGTGTGTGTGTGTGTGTGTTTGTGTGTGTTTGTGTGTGGGTGTGGGTGTGGTCATATGCACTGAAGAGCCACAACATTAATACCATAATACAGAAAAAACGTTTGTCAAGTGTTTGACTGAAACAGACTGAGTGGACGTAAAGGCACACACCTGTAGAGCATCCTCAGACAACAACATCCATCCATCTCTATCCTTAAACCACAGAGATTGTGTGCACAACATCACAGAGCACGTCTTACTAGTTTACCGAAACTCTCCATGTCCATGAGTTCCTAAACAACATCCTTAAGCTAGGAGAGGTCATTACCCAAAAGCTCAACTGAACAGGTGGGTTTTGTGCCTAGATTTAAAAATACTGACTGTGTCTGCGTTTTGAACACAAGCTGGAAGATTATTTAAAAAGCAGTGTCTATTTCAAGTGTTTATGTCTTTTAATGTTGATGATTATGGTCTACAGCCAATGAAAACCCAAAAGTCAGTATCTCAAAACATTAGAATATTAAATAAGACCAATTCAAAATGATGTTTAATACATAAATGTTGTTCTACTGAAAAGTATGTACAGTATATACATTCAGTACTTGGTTGTGGCTCTTTTTACATGAATTACTGCATCAGTGCTGTGTGGCATGGTGGTGATCAGCCTGTGGCACTGCTGAGGTGGTATAGAAGCCCAGGTTGCTTTGATAGCAGCCTTCAGCTCGTTTGCATTGTTGGGTCTGGTGTCTCTCATCTTCCTCTTGACAATATCTCATAGACTCTCTGTGGGGTTTATGTCAGGTGAGTTTACTACCCAGCACACTGATACTGTGGTTGTGCAGGTGCTGGTACTTTTGGTAGTGAGGGCAGGTGTCACGTCCTGTTGGATAATGAAATGTGCATCTCCATGAAGCTTGTCAGCAGATGGAAGCATGAAGTGCTCTAATTTTTTTGATGCACCTCTACCTTATAGTGAGAATAACCAACCTTGGCATGGACTGGCAACTTAGCTGAAATGCTAACATTTTACTGCACAAAAACAAGCTGGATACGAAAATCACAGTGACATGGGTTACTTTCACAGATGTTTTATGTTGTGTATTTGTAAACTTTTACAATTAATAAAACATTAAGCATAATAAACTAGGAAACATATAATCAATGTTTTTACCCATTTTAATCCCATTCAGAAAGGACTTACTCACAGCGCCCTCTAGTGTCCAGCCTCACTTTTCATATAATGTGTTGAACAGGAAGTGGACAGTCTCTGTTTTTCCTTAGTGAAGGTTTTGGTGGACTAACTAAAGATTAAATACAGCTAATAGCCCAAAATATCTTCATTTTCAAAAATGACTGCAAATTTGTATCAGACTAAAATGATCAGATGTGCTCTGAGTTGTACAACAGATCATTCAGTCAGAGGAGGAGGAGAAAAACACAGACATGGTGGATCTGGATGGGAATAACATTACAGAGGAGCTCCTGTAAAGGAGAAATGACCCCAGAACCCCCTGTACATGTAATCTAATTGGAATACAGCTTTATACAGCACAGCTGGAGTCGCTTCAGGCATGAAAACCAAAGCTTTAGACATTCAGAAAGTCAAGCCTGGTGTTGTGTAGTTCTGCAGAAGGTCTAAACTTTATACTGGAACAGCATGAAGTGAGGAATTCTTCACACATACTGTCTCCTCAAATCACGTCCTGCATCACATCAGCTCTGACAGAAGACCAATGTTGTTTCCCCTCTTTCACACTCTCACTAACGCATTCAGATGATGTGTATACACTCGTCCACACTGTCCCTCCTCCCCCCACACCCAACCCACCTTTCACTCAGACGCCCGAGGCTCTCCAACCTCAGGTTTTAGCTCCGTGGTCAAGACGGCTCCTCCATAGTCGACTCGGACAAAGAGGCCAAGAATCAGAGAGCTCCCGAAATGAGGTCAGAGGGGTGAGCTTCACCCACATTGTAATGATCAAACTGGCCTGGCCCTGATTGACAACCAGCGCTCCTCAAAGAATCATTCACTTCACTTTCACTCCCTCCTCCTGGCACCTGTCTAGATAAGAGGCTTAAGGCAGAAACCAGAGAGAAGTCTGACTCTCAGACTCACATGACATCTGTACGTACAGTAAAGTGGATAAAGACTTCTAGCCAAGTCCCGTTTTGCCAGCTTGATTTAATAAAAAAAACTCTTACATAATAAATACTGTACAAATATAAACATAACAGTGTTCAGTCAGTGCTGATCTCTGACACGTTCCTCTTCATTAAAGAGGTTAACTGGTCCTCTATAACTCTGCTGTGTTGATTGCTCTGTATCACTCACCAGAGTGGCATCAGTGAGCACCACTGTTATGTTGATGAGAGACACTCAGTGTACAAGTCCATTCTCAGTACACCTTCACTAGAACATCACACAGTTAGTGGTTTCTGAGATGCTGCCTCCACCATGTTTCACTGCTACACTTTTAACATGTACATCAGTCACATCACATCCTCC
This sequence comes from Crenuchus spilurus, assembly GCA_036984385.1. Taxonomy (NCBI): domain Eukaryota; kingdom Metazoa; phylum Chordata; class Actinopteri; order Characiformes; family Crenuchidae; genus Crenuchus; species Crenuchus spilurus. The sequence goes on from BRDA01087539.1 coordinate 12,300, forward strand.
ATGATGATGGTTTTACACTCTAATACAACTGACTGGTGCTCACTTATTTATATTTTTCTGTTTCTCTGGATTCTTCTGCTACAATTTTCATTTAATATCAATAAAAACATCAAAAAGATGAGCAGTAATGGTTTTTATGTATTTATTTGTATGGAGAGCTGCTCTATGTGGTCAGTACAGAGCAGCAGCTCCACTGAGACAGTCAGTAAATATGACAATATAAGTGTGTTTGCTTTCTGGTAAGTTTGTATAGAAATATGCTTTTATTGTGAAGCTCACTGATGCAGTGTTGAGCTTAGACTGCAGTAAAACACACAGAAAACATCTCAACAGTTCATTTAAGCATCATATCTGTCAGTGGTGTTGTCAGTATGTTTACTGAGGACTCACAGATCAAATAGAATAAAGGACACAGTACAGACACAGTGAGTGTAGTTTACAGTGATGCCCAGTCTGTGTGGCATTCAGTGGGTGAAAATGTTTCCTTTACTGTTTAGATCTAAAACTGAAACCTGCACATTAAAAAAGAATGAAAGGAAGAAAAATAATAATCTACCTATAGTCTATATATAATATAATTATAATATTATATAATATATATAATAACAGTCTCTCTGTTCTCTGAAAAAACTGTTAGAATGTGTTATGTCTTTCTATGTTTAAGTCATTTCAGTGAAGTTTAGGACTGAATAAGCCTTGTTAGGTGGTGTACTAATCAATAAACAAGAATTTGTGCATATGAGTACAAATGTACAGGGGTTAGACAGTGAAACTGAAACACCTGTCATGTTAGTGTGGGAGGTTTCATGGCTAAATTGGACCAGTCTGGTGGCCAATCTTCATTAATGTCACGTTGCACCAGTAAGAGCAGAGTGTGAAGGTTCAGTTAGCAGGTAAGAGCACAGTTATATAGTATATTACAATGCACACAACATTATGGTGACATACCAGAGTTCAAAAGAGGACAAATTGTTGCTGCACGTCCTGCTGGTGCATCTGTGACCAAGACAGCAAGTCTTTGTGTCTAAATATTATTGAGCTACTTTGGGGTGTTTTGGAGGAGCGAGTCAGGAAACGGTTTCCTCCACCAGCATCACGTAGTGACCTGACCACTATCCTGCAAGAAGAATGGCTTAAAATCCCTCTGACTACTGTGCAAGACTTGTATATGTCATTCCCAAGATGAATTTACGCTGTATTGGGCGCAAAAGGAGGCCCAACACCTACTAATAAATTATTGTGGTCTAAAACCAGGTGTTTCAGTTTCATTGTCCAACCCCTGTATCAGTACATCAGAGAAATTTGCTACTATGTGTGTAATCATCATGTCCACTTTTGCTTGTTGATCATCTTATATGAAAATCTCAGACTGTGCATCACTTCAGTGGCAGAGACTGATTAGCCTTACATTACACTAAACAGACTCTGTTTACAGAGCAATAAATCAGAATAGAGATCAAATAGAGTCCTATTCAGTGATAGATAAGCTATTTACTGTACTGTCAGACATTACAAACAAACACAACAATCAGCTAGAAGCAGACGATGTGAGAGGAGGAGGAGGAGAGTGTCTGTGCAGATAAAAGGCAAAAGTACTGTCACAGCTGCAATTCACTGCCCAGAGACACGTTTCAGCTGCCGAGCCTCCCAATCTACCCAGCCTTTACACAGCCAGAGGCCATGCTCGCCTAATGTCACCGTCCACTTTTATCCATATAATGCCCATACTAATTCCACCCACCTACAGCGACCCACACCTGGCTGCACAGTTGGCAGTGGGTTTGAAAATGAAATGGCTTCACACAGCTTTTCAAGTACATCTAAGCCCATAATGGAAATCCTGGAAAATCAATATGATGTTAAATCAGTATGAGGTGTGCAGGTCCAGGCTGCCTCAGTTCTGTAGAAATGTGAATCACAGTCTTTAGAAAGCTTTCGGACTGAATGAGAAATGTGAACGAGACATTTTTAAAAGCAGGTTGTGTCTGTGTTCAGTCATTTACATACATGAGACTATTTAACCTTCTGCACAGATGAATACAGTTTAATTAAAATAACATCCATACATCTTCTCAAGTGCTTAATCCAGTAATCAGTGCATACGTAGGCACATGTACATTATTCTTTATATTAGTCATATGTTCTGCCATCTATACTGTAAAAATGATCTTAGCCAATGAAAACGTAAATATTTAATGTTGTTATAAGACTATTTAACTTAAAATCAGACATTTTCACTTGTTTTAGTAACTTTATAGTCACTATATTAGCAGATGGTTTTGTTTAAAGACAAGTATTATAAATGATCTTAAAATAAGCTCTTAACATGCTCACAGTAAGAAATATTTGACATTTTGAGAAGATTTCAGGTGGTTTCACTCTCAGGTGTGTGAAGATGTTAATTAGAGAAAGATCTTTGATTTAAATGATGAGCAGCGAGCAGCTGTGATGATGTGCAGAGAAATGTAAACCTCATCAGATCTACAGGAGCAGAAAGAACTTTTATTTTAGATTTAAAAACAAAGGCCTGTCAGGAGTAATAAACGAGACGCTGGTGAGGACGGTGGGAGTGGTCTGGAAGGTTCAGAATTTGAAAGTCAGATCTAAAGTTCTCAAGGAGGAGCTTGTCATGGAGGCCAAAGCAATAAAACACAAAGCAGATCACTGACAGGTACTTCATCTCAGTGGACACCTGCAGTAAGTACAGCCACAGAGATAAGACACAACATTCAGATGTACTGTGTGTACGTGGGGGGTTGGAGGGAAGGGGGGGAATAAGAGTTTGCATCCATAACAAGACTTTCTTTTTGGATGAGATTCAGAAAGTGACTAAACTCCTCCCTAAATGACACTGAGCTGTTCATAACATGTGACTGCTGTGTGTCAGTCAGATTTCTCATTTTGAGAATGTTGTAGACTTATTATAATCATTGTCATTTAAAATGAGTCAAATAAATGTACTATAAACACAATGTACAGTGTTTCAGTGCCAAACTAAAGTATAAGCACTGCGATGACGAGATGTGTACAGCAATGTAGATGAGGACAGTGATGAGACAGAAAAAGAGTGAGAAACATAGACAGCACACAATCACGCTCATAACAAAGGACCAGGGCTGTGAGACAAGATACAGGTGATGACAATGGCAAGGGGCGTGACCAGGGTGGGGCACAAGGTGGAGACAAACAGTAAACAAAAGCACATGGACTCAGGAGAGTAAGAACAACGAAAGATTGGTTGATTTATTGGGTGATTATAATTATAAGTACAGGCACAGATGACCTGTGATTATATTCAGGGTTTGTAAAACACCTCACACTGCGGCTGGATACAGGAGCTCAAACACTGAGGAAACAAACTGATCAAACAAACAAATGCAGGACCAAAAACACTAATCACAGTCTCTGTTTACAGATTCAGGAGAAGTGCATCCTCACAGCAGTGTGATGAGAAATAAAAGTGTTAAAACATGAATCCTGAAGAGAAGTCGGGAGAACATCTGAGCAGATGTCTCTTTAGACTAAATTCATTGATGAGTTGAAGCAGAGCTTGTTCTGCCAAGTCCATTAATATGATATAAGGGTGCAGCTTAAAGCCCTGCTGATACCCCAGTGGCCACAAATTTAGACTTTATTTCACTCATACACACACAGGAAGCATGAGGAGTAGCCTTAAAATCACAAAACCAAAAATGTGTGGACACCCCTTCTAATGGATACATTCAGCTGACACATATGTACAGACAGTCTGGTCCCTGTAGAGAAGTACTGCCAGTAGAATAGAACTAAACATCTACTTCTACTGTTGGCACCATGTCTAATGCCAGATGTGGACGATAGTGTTCTCTGCTCTGTCCAGTATGTCTGGGATGAGCTGGTGGTGATCATTCAACATCCTGATGCTGTTGTGGCTGAATGCCATCAAATCCTCACAGCAATGCTTCAAAATCTAGTCTGACCTGGACTGTAGGGACTCAGACAAATGCAGAATAAACTTTAACATCATTGTTTTGCCATACTTTTGTCCTTATAGTCCATTTACTGTGGCTGTGATGGACATCCATTACACACGTCCAGAGCACTGATGTGTAGTCATTATACTTTTTGCTGGATCTACCTCTCATATAAACATTATATATATATATATATATATATAGGGATGCACCGATACCGATACCAGCATCGGGTATCTGTCCGACACCACGTGCGTGTACTTGTACTCGTATTCATAAAAGTGCTCCAATACTACAGGATCCGATACCAGCGTGATGGGAGCTTCGTTTCCTTCTAACAGACAGTATTAGTTTGCGCCACAAAATAAATAAATTAATTAAATTAAATTAAATTAAAAAATAAAATTAAAAAAAGAAGACGATGACTACGTACCGTAGCTGAGCTGAACAAGCCACTTAACGGCAGCGTGACTTTAACCAGCCCGGTAGTAGAGAAGGAGCAGCTATGTCAGCGGTGTGGAGGTATTTCCAGGTGAATGAAGGTTCCAAAAACAGTGTTAATTTCGTTAACGATAATTATGATGAAAAATATTCATTGACGACCATTTTTTCACAACGAAAACGAGACGAAAACTAAATAAAAACTAATATTTTAAAACGAAAACTATGACTAAAAGTATTAGACTTTACGTCGACAAATACAAACGAAACGAAAATGTCACAGAATGACTAAAATAATGTTTTTGTCCAGTAATCCGCTTTTTAAAGTAAACCTGCCGCACGTCTGACTTCCTCAAAGCATGCTAAACTCCACAGTCACAGTGGTGAAGTTTAACAAAACAACGTGCTGACGTCACAGCTGCAGCTTCGATGGAAAAGAAGAAGCGATTTATGGAGTAATTTCACTTTCGCTGCCACACAAAACAGAGCAAAGTTTGTGGATGTAAAATAACTGGGAAAAGCACTACTAACATCAAGAGGTCCTCAGTTCTCACCACTACGAGCTTTACAAAAAGGTAAGCTAACGTAGTGTAGCTAGCTAGTTCGCTAACGGTGATGATTATGTATCTGATATGTTTCATTTTTGAATGTTTCAGTGTATAAAGGGGAAATGTGTAATCTGTTATCATTATCTTAGGTGTTTAGATTAAATAGATCACAAACACATCTAACTGGAGCCATAAGACACACATACAGGCTCAGTTTCATTTTCATTTTAAGTATTGATATTTATTAGTACTCTTATTGGTACTTGGTATCGGCAAGTACTTAAATGTAAGTACTTGTACTCGTACTCGGTTTTAAAAAATGTGGTATCGGTGCATCCCTAGTTTTGACAGAATCGACTTGGTCATTATTGAGCTTTACTGTTTGTTAGAAACATTCATTCTAAAGGAAAAACTCCAAACACGTCTTGGTTGATGGACAACATCTTGGGTAAGTATAAAGCCATGTGGACTATTCTTTTTAAATGTATAATGTCAATGGTTCAGAAGTGAAGAAGCTGCACGGATGTCTATACACCAGATGTCGCTGTGGAGCAGTGTGAGACAATCAATAATTTTGTTTAAAATTATTTTATTTAAATATTATTTTCTAACATTGTTAGCACTTATGCTGGCCCCATGCTGAGAGCAGCCAATAAAAAATTAAAGATTTGCATACACGAGCTTATGTGAATATCGTTTATGGTATCAGTGCTGCTATGCAGCTTGACACTCAAAATGGAATGGATTGTATTTAAGTTCCTTTTGTCACAATAACCAAAGTAAAGGCAACGGAATAGGAATACCACAGATAAGTAGCGTGCGTGCTCCCGACATGGGATACATCTAACGGTGGGGGTGCCAAATGCAGCACAACACCAGACTATGCTTTTTGGAATTTCATTGATGAGGTGCATTTGTGGATGAATTAATTGAGCAAGTAGGTTTGTGTGTAATTTCACTGATGAGTGGGATGCTGCCCAAACAGAATTTATTGTGCCCCACCTGGCTTTCTAATCTAGAGATGCCATGAATTAGCTGGCAGTCTGATTTGACA
>BRDA01087541.1:0-33681 GCA_036984385.1 Crenuchus spilurus
CTGCTGGCGCTCCTCTGCTCCTCGGTGCCCGCGGCCGGCCATGGCGCGCGCAGCAGGCCCGCGCGCACTCCACCTCCTCCACCTCCTCCTCCCAGGATGGCCGCCAACTCGTCCTCGCACTCGTCCCCGGCGGCGGCGGTGGTCGTGGGGCGTCATGTCCGCAGCTACAGCCACCTCACTGGAGACGTGCGCAAGCGCAAACTCTTCTCCTACCAGAAGTTCTTTCTCAGGATAGATAAAAACGGCACCGTCAACGGCACCAAGAGCAAGGACGATCCGTTCAGTGAGTATATCTCTCTCAATTAATCTCGGAAAGAGCTTGGACCCGCCGGCGGGTCTGGCATCTATTTCTTCCAGTCAGAGCTTCACTAAATTTTTTTGACTTTCATTAAGTTTTCTACTTTCTTCTTGTTCCTTCTGCACAGTAGTCAGGTGTGGTGTAAACATTGCCTATGTTGAGCTGCTAATGTTTTTTTGAGTGGAGTGTTGATTTTTGTTTTTTTGTTTTTGTTGTTGCTGTTGTTGTTGCAATCCTTTACAAACAAATACAACTGAGCAGTAGGTTTCTGTCCTGCTGAAGGACAGTCTCTTGTGGTAACTATAAGATAAACCTACATAAAGTCCCTTCAGTGCTGTGCAGCCTGAAATAAAATGATGACCAATAATCTTAAAGCTCTGACATTTTTGTAAGCAAACAATATTGAAGTTGCTGTACAAAACCTAAAAATTTGGCTCAAATTAATATTGAAAAGCCTAAAACACAGCACAGTGGAGTTTTAAGAGTTTATGTGCTGCTGCATCTACTTTAAAGTCTTACTAAAAGAGAATGCAAATGTTCATTTTTGTAGCCTACATAATAATGATGCAAAAGTTAAGATCAGGACCTTATTTTAAGGTTCTAAAGCAAAAGAACTTCATATTTCAAACAGAACATGTGTCTGGGGCTTGAAGTTTGTGAAGATCATGTTCTTATGACTTTAAAGTAAGGCTGAAAGTTTGTTTTTATCAAAAACACAATTTAAAGTGCAATTTTTTTTTCATATCACAAGATTTGAGCTACACTTTTATATTTTAAGTGGGGAAATTTAACCTAAGACTGAACTTGTGAACTTAAGTTCCATGTATTGTGACATTACAATGACAACTTATTTGCAATCTCTACATTCATCAGTCAAACCTCAAGCCAGAAGAAAGTGGATCTTTATTGGCACAAAAAAGCCTTAGTTTTAGAAAATTGTTGCAATTTAAATTTCAATATTCAATGTAATAATTTAAGTTGCAGTATTAATAAAAAAATTACAGTAATTAGATATTTTCTCCAAAATTGTTCAGCCCAGGCAGAGGATATAGGACAGCTTATTTCCTGCCTGCTTTGGCTTGTTCACCCCCAAAAATGCTCTCATAATAAAAACCTTACCTGAGCTCATGGTGGCACTAAGTTTTCGAATGTGTTTGGAGCATTTCGAAGTGTGTTTTTTTCTAGCCCAGCATGTTTTTTCCCTCCACATTTATTCATAACAGATTTCCTGGAACCGCTGAGAGAATCTCTGAGCTTTCACAAAACATCTGTATTATTATTGTCATTATAGTCCAGCTCCTATAAGCTCTAAACTATGGTCAGTTACAGCTCTGCTTCTGGAAAACTATCTACTGTCTTGCAAATGTAAGACATGTGCCATCATTTTTTACATTCAGATGACATTTCATCCCTTCATGTTGTATTTCAGGTTCAGTCTGTAAGTATACTTGAAGGGTTTATTTGCAAATATATATTTTTTGTCATTTTTCAGTTTCTGACATAAATTGAAAGATCTTATTGGTCTTTACATTGTTTGTAAATTCCACAATGACTGGACAAAAACAAATGGCCCAAAATAACTTTGAAATATGTCTGGTTCCATTGACTTCCTTTAAAAACAAAGTCACTTTTTTTCTTCTCCTGTAAAGTTATAATTTTAATCTCTTTTTTTGCAAACAAACTCTTCACATGTTGTTAAGTTTACTGTACAGCGTAAGGCCAAAACACCTGGCCAGCACACTCCAGATCTCTCTGTACACTTTTCCGTTGCACACATTGGCCCTAATAAAAGAAAGGCTTTGACATATGGGGCCCATGTGCGTGGGGTTTTGTTTCAGAATGAGTGCATGGACTCTGTGGGTACTTCAATTAGTCCAGCTGCCTCTTAAATGTGCTGAGTTTGTTTGCAGAAAACTATGTCCATTTTTGTCAGTTTTAAGCTTCTAACATAATTTAAAAATGTCTGCTAGTCTATATACATTATATGGAAATTTCATGATGACTTGATCAACAGAAATGGCCCAAAATGGGTTTGGAAGAAGTCTGGTTCCACTGACTTCCATTAAAAGGGAATTAAGTTTATTCCTTCTCCTGTAAAGTTATGATTTTGGAGAATATCTGCTTGTACAGACAAACAGAACAAAACCATTAAAAATCTGTGAGTCTATGACAGGTCACTTTGTGGGTTTGACTGGAAAGCATTTACAGAACAGATTAGACTTCATATGACTTCATCTCACCTGTAGAGACAGAACAGTATCTCTGTGTGGCGTAAACATGTAGAAATTCAGTCCCAGCAGACAAATATAATGTGGTTGTCATTACGTCTCACAATGACCTGAAGGCATTAGCTGTGCATAATGTTCCAGCCAGATGCTGAAAGGTTTCTGAGGGTATACGCATCTTGTCTCAGTGTCATCCCATCAGAAAGTGTGAGTACGGTCTGGAATGTCTGTGGGAGGCAGGAAGAGGGGAACCACTTGGTGGTGAATGAATCATTTCTGCAAAACAGATTGGAGCTGGGCCATCTCCAAAGCTTTCCCTGGGCGCTTTGGAGAGCGACTGTGCCCACAAGGTAGCAGTAGTGTTCTGCTCTTCATATCCAGACTGGCTGTATCTTTAAGTGTGCGGCTTTCGCGGCAGGCGTGTTCGGTTTATTTACTCTGTAATTGAAAACCATTGTTGCCATCAGTAAAATGGACAGAAATGAGTAGGCTGGAAAGTTACAGCATCATTGGCAAGATATCAAGAGGAGTATTGTGGAAAATATGAATGGGGAATCCTGCATGATAACTTTACAGGAGAAGGAAAAAACTGACTTTGCTCTTAATGGAAGTCAGTGGAACCAGACGTCTTTCTAAGTCATTTTAGGACATTTCTGTTGATCCACTCATTATGAAATTTACACACAATGTAAAGAGCGACATGCATTTTCAGACGATGTCAGAAACTAAAAATCAGGAAAAGTGGAGATTCCTGCTTTTGCATATAAACTCTTTATATTTTGCTTGATGTTTTAAAAACTCATCCTCCCTCAACCAAAACTGATCTGAATGGACTCATGATGTTAATCATCTTGGGCTAAGCCTGAGTGTTTTGAATGCCATTTACACTGCTGAGTGATTTAGAGAACAATCTAGAACCTTTATAGCATCAACAACACTGCTGTATTCTGTCTGATCCATGTGATTAGCTATAAATTGCCTCAGTATATGTCCCTTCAAATTAAAAAGCTCCTTTATAGTAATCACTACTAAGGTTCTAGCTAAAATGCTTTTTTTTTGCAAGAAGGGGCTCACAAAAGGTTCTATGATAGCAGCAACATATACATTGTGTAAAGTAGGTTCTCTATCATGGAGGGTATCATTTATCGATGCAAAAAAGCATGCAAAGAGATTGTTTACATAAACAGATTTCCTCCAAAACTATAACTTTACAGGAGAAGGAAAACACTGACTTAGCTTTTAATGGACTTAGCTTTTAACCAGACGTCTTTCTAAGTCATTATAGGCCATTTCCTTATCATCATGAAATGTACATATAATGTAAAGAGCATTTTCAAATTGTGTCAAAGACTGAAAAATAACAAAAATTGAGTTGAACTGAAAATGAACTGAATTGAAGTCAGAACTCAGTTTTGATTGTAAATTATTATAAATTATGAATCACTACATATGCTTTTAGTTTATTGTGCTTATTTAATAGTCATGATATCATGTAATATGAGTAACACAATGACATATATTGCAATTGAAGATTAGTGTATTCTTATAAAAAAACACAAAATGTATGTTTGTTTGACCTTCATATTTAATGTTATTCCCAGATGCCAAATATTTCAATATCATATGGAGAAACATTTGCAGAAGGCTAAGTATGACAAAGTGTAGCTCTTTTCACAGTGTGTGTGTGTGTGTGTGTGACAGAGAGAGAGAGAGAGAGAGAGAGAGAGAGAGAGAGAGAGTCAGCAGTGTAGGACTGAGCGATCTCTCCAGTCGAGTTGCGCTCTTTCTCTCGGTTCCCCACAAAAGACCTGTCTATGTGCAGGCTTGTAATCCAATCCCACCCATATTGTTTGATTTCCTTTTCAGAATCCATCTGCTCAGTATCACTTTGTCACATTGTGTTTGCAACTCTCATCTCCCACAAGACATTTCTGGACATAGCCCCTGTGCTGGAACTCCGAGCTGTCCTCAGTCCATTGAGCTTAGCAAACAACAACCTCACTGTGATGCTGAAACATACACACGAGCAGTCCGTTTAGCTGAGAAAGCAAAATCAGTCTGTCTCACCACTGCGCTACACTTCAGACTATCTTCTCCTGCTTTGGACCCATTTTATCTGTTTCTCCCAGCTAGTACTACTGACGTGGCCCCAACCTGGTGTACGTCATTTGTTTTTTCTATTAATACACCCTTAAAAATAAAGGTAAATTTAAGCAAAACCACAGAAGAACCACTTTGGGTTCCCTAAAGAACAATTTCTATAAATGGTCATGATGAAAAGCTTCTTTGCCAACTTAAAGTTTCTTCACACTCACAATTTCTAGTACAGCAATGGTTCTTTAAGGACACAAAAGTGTTTTTTTCTCTGGCATTGCTCGAAGCACCTTATTTTTTCACCACTGGTTCTTGGCTTGGATGTACAGGTTCTTCTTCAAAGAACCATCCATCATACCTTGAGTTGTATAGCATCTTAGGTTCTTAAAAAGATCTACATTTCTTTAGCAAAGCTAGCAATGGAAGAACCAGTTTAGTAAATGTTTGTTCTATTGACACGTTCAGAGGTGGTTTTGATACAAAGACCCTTCATTTATAAGAGCTTCAGAGTCTCTTCCAGGCATAAGCAGCAGGAAAAAGAAAAACCTTAGTTTTTAAAGTTCAATCCGGCCTGCCTGGCAGGAGGAAATTCTTAATGAGGATCATTAGGCTTTGACAGCTTTGACTGAGAGTATTTAGCAGTTTAGGGTTCAACTACTGGTTGTGAGGTCCAAAGTGCAGGGGTCTATCCAATCATCATGTCAACTGGTGGGCAGTACATCAAACAGAGGTCGGTGCACTGGTCATTTTCCCCCCACTCAGTCCATTTAGAGCCAGTTGAATCTAATAGTGCTCAATTAGGGATACAGATGATGCCTGAGGCAATGAGGTGTTTCTAAGCCAAAATCAATTGCCCCGCTGGTGCTCTGCTCAGAGTGCTGCTGATGTGCTGCCTGTTGGATAAGAGCATGCTCAGAACATTAAGAGGGATAACACATCATCTGTCAAAGCTTGTTTTTTCCCAGTATTTCTCACAGAGTAGGGAGTGAACACTTGAGTAGTTACTTTACTCGTATCTAACAAAGCTTTCTAAGACAGTTGGAAGGGATTGTACAGTTTGACACATCCACATGTTCTAGCAATTCCATTTGTTAATACCTTGACTTTTAAGGCTTTCTGCTTCGTAACGTTCTAAACCAGTTTGATAATATATATATATATATACAATATTTTACGATATTTCTTCAAAACGATAAGTTTACAGGAGAAGGAAAAAACTTTGATTTTATTGGAAGTCAATGGAACAGTCTTTGGAACAGTCTTTCTAGGTTATTCTGAGTTTTTTTTTTGGTCAACATGAAATGTACACACAATGTAAAGAGCAACAGGTATTTCCAAATCCGTCAGAAACTGAAAAACCCACCACCCACAGAGTCATCGCCTCCTCAAGACCTCTGAAGGTGTCCTGTGGTATCTGACATCAAAACATTAGCAGTAGATCCTTTAAGTCCTGTAATTTGTGTGGCGGAGCTGCCCACAGGTCAGACTTAGTGTTCCAGCTCATCCCACAGACAACTTAAAACAGGTTTCTAAAGCAATGCCACAAAAGCACCATTTTTCCTTAAAGAGCTTTTTAAAGTCAGGTTCCTTAAAGAGCCCTTTCTGTAAATGAGATGTCTGAATGTGAAGAACGTTAATGTCCTTCCTAGAACATTATTCATGTGTAGGTCCTTCACGTTACAGTATGCTGATATTCCAGCCATTTATAAGTTCTTAAAGGAACAAAATGTGGATCTTCTATGGCATCACTCAGATTTTTACAGCACCTTTATTTTGAAGAACGGATGCTCAATGCTGATTGAGAACTTGGGGAATTTGGATGCCACTGTATTCACCAGTGCTAACAAGCAGCGCCTCATAAGTTTTGCTACTTTGAAGATGCTTCCACAGTCATCTGAGCATAAATACTTAGACCTCAGCTCTCGACATTTGCATATTATTCTGTCTAAAGTATCCAAGACCTTCACATCCACTACTGTTACAAGATAATCAATGTTATTCACTTGATTAGTGAGTGGTCTTAATGTTGTGGATGATCAGTGTATATGTTATGTAGTTGTGTGAGTGAGGATGTGAGGACTGAGACATATAGAGACATGAACGAGACACAGGTGAACTTGATCAGGATTCAGAGTGAGATCTGACAGTCCTTCTGTGATTGGTTGGAGTATTAAGTGGAGTTCCAGATGCATTTTGGGAAGTGGAGTCCTGTGAGGGAAGGAGACAAGAGACAGGAGACGTGACAGAGAAACTGAGGTGTGGGCCAGATCTTTACATTAAGATTAAGATTAAGATCACCCAATTTAGCCAATGTGATTTTTCACACAACGGAATTTGACCTCTGCATTTAACCTATTCATGCAGTGAAACACACACACACTAGTGAACACAATAGGCTGTGAGAATTTGTGCCCGAAGCAGTGGGCAGCCCTTATCCACCGGCACCCGGGGAGCAGTTATGGTGCCTTGCTCAAGGGCACTTCAGTCATGTCCTGTCTGGGGATCAAACCAGCGACATTCTGGTCACAAGACCAGATCCTTACCACTAGGCCATGGCTGCCCCCAAATTAACCTTGGAGGATGTGGGCATGCAACTTGTTGCAGGTTGCAAACAGTGCACATTTCAATGGAATTTTGCACACAAAATGTAAAAATTGTTCCACATCCCTTCACTTTTAAGGGAAGATAACAAAGCAGTCTTTAAAACAGCTGTCATGTTAGCATTGGTTAGACTGCAAACTAGCTAGCTAAGCTACCTGTCTACCAGCAAATAGGAATGTCAATCTTACATTTTCTAATCTAAGAAGTATGGAAATGATTTAATTGGGCGTGATCACATGATATGTTGTGAGCTTGTGGATTGGCTATTTCCTGAGAGTTTCAAGATGCAGGAGTCTTGACATTAAGTAAATCATGTTGCATGTAATGGGCACCCCATGGAAAGACAGCCATAATATCAAGAAATTGGTAAAATAAAGATCACTTGTTGCTCATACAATTAAAAATGAAGTTATTAAATTGGCTTAGATGTGCAGCTTTGAGGGGGAGTTCAGTTGGTATAGAGCTTTTACATTATGCGGAGGGTCTTTAACGTTAGCTCACATCACATTTACTCAAATGGCTCTCTGAAGAATTATGTTTTGAAGGATTCTTCTTCTGTGGCATCTACACCAAAGCGCCTTTGTTTTTATGAGTCTACCTGTCTATTATTTCTGTGCAATTAGAATGACGCTGATGCTGCTGTGTTGTAAGAAGTGTTGGGGTTGGTAAGTTCTCGAGATATTCCACTGGGCTCAGATAGGAAGCTGGTGGGATGTTAAATCCCTTGTCAGGAGCTAATGATTTGACAGCAGTGAGCTATTTCTCAACAGGAAAATCAGCTGCTCCACATTGTGTTTGTATTTAGTAACATCTATACATCCCCTTTATATTATGAGCTTAACATATTAGCATACTGACATTAAGATATGGTGAACCAGGGATGTGGTCAAGAGTGTCTTTACTGAGTCGGAGACAAGATTTGTCATGGCCGGTCAAGACAAATTCTCAAGTGAGACCAAGTCAAGACTGAGACCAAATGAAAGTGAGAGTTGAGTCCTAAAAAGTCTAGTTTTTAAAAGGATTTAGTACAGATTTATTCATGTTTTAGACCATTAATTGCATAAAATTCAGACTAAATTTGATGTATTTGAATTAGTCCACAGATAATATGATAAGTATTTGGACTTTGTGTGCATATAATCATGCCTGACCTAAGCTTATGCAATCTGACTGAACTTTTTCTTTAACATCTGTGTGACTGTAGACCACCTTTGTTGAGTCCAAGTTCAGGACTTTGGTTACTCGAGTCTTTAGTGAAGAGTGAAGAGTCCAAATGAGAGTGAGACCACGTTAAGACCAAGTCCAATAAAAATGTACTCTTCTTTGAGAACAGGATTAGTTTTTAACTGGACACATTTATTGTCCTTTTTAAAATTAATTAATTACATATTAAACTTAATGTAATTAAGTATTGAGTTATATCAGCAGTCAGTTAACATTACAGACCATTGGTTACAAATACCCAGCTGGTTTCAAAAAGACAGTAAACCAAACCAGCAGGTCAGCTACATCAGTAAGTCATATTACAGTCAGACTAAATGCTGTACTTTTTTTCATGTTGGGCTGCTTGTCATGTAAGTTCCTCTCATTCGTCCTTTTCAGTGAACTAGACGTGAAGGCTTTGTGGTGTAGACCAGAATTGGCCAATGGTTAAAGCATTCTCAACAGTGACTTTATACTCAATGTCCACTTTGGAAGCTAACTAAATCAACCACTGGCCATTTCCCCAGCTGACTGACTAAACCAAACACACACAGGTGTAATGATTTGGGTCTGATTGGTTCTTACAAGTTTATTACATGATGCCAATAAGAGATAAAGGTAAATACATATATATATATTTATAACCTGGGTGACTGTGAACCCTCCCACCCCCTGAACTGTCTCCACCCCCAGTTACGTAATGCCATTGCACAGCCCTGCTGTTTCATTATCTGTCTTGATTACATTTGCTATAAAGCTTCCTTAGTGTCTCACAGTCCTCGTCAGTCATTGTATTGTCACCATGATTCATTGTAGTGTCTTTATGTCTTGTTTCGTTTCATAGGCGAGTCATAGCCACAGTGTTTGTTTTGTTTCATAGCCTCAGTTCTGAGTTTTGTCAATAAAGCCTCATTTTTCTGGAGCTCATGCTGCATCCGTCTCCTCCTGGTCACAGCACCAGCTAAAGTCTGAATCCGAGATAAGTCAAAAGTAAAGACAGTCCAAGACAATTCATTTCAGACATACAGTAACATTTTCTGCAGTGTGTTGGTACTGGGTCAGGGTTCTTCACAGAATTTTCACCAGTACAGTGGTGAAATAATGACTTTCACTACAGGCCATGAGGGATGGGACAGCTGTGCTTGAAAATGTGTGAATTTATATTTGGAGACGCCACCCAAGCCACATGGATGGCACTGGGTCTGCACTCTTTCTCTGCAATTGTGGTGCCCCTTTATAGCCCTTATGGGACATTTCAACCACACAAGCCATAAAAGTGACTTATGGGGAGTGGGTTGATGCACAAAAGGTTAATGTCAATGTTTCTTTTCATTCTATTTGACCTTAATGTCCTCATAAGAGCTCCTCTTCTGCAATCCATAAATAACTGAGCCCACGTTTACAAGACAGCTTTAGGATTCAAACAAGGCCCAAGACCCTCAAAAATGTACGAACCTGACAGCTCTGAGATGTTTACTCATAAGTTCCTGACTTGTGCTAAGAAGTGTTAAGAGTTATGATTAAGGAAATAAAACAAAACATCTCAAGAATGAAGGTCAAGCAGCCTTAATAATGCTTTTGCTTATTACGTACGTGCAGAGTTGTCATGTTAATGTTACGTTGTTGCTCTGTTGAAAGTTTACCACAAAGGTATGGACAGCAAGATATATACCTAACCCTTGACCCCATAACTTAAAGCACAAGGCTATTCGTGCTGTGGCTGGTACTGACGCTTGCCTGCCTGCCAACAGGCCAAATCACTAAAAGTGTTTTCTTCCATTTGTTGTTAAACGAATAAGCATTTTCTTTATAATGCTGACAAGTCCTGACCAAAAGTCGTTGGATGGGCTTTGAATTGCCAGATGAACTTTCCTGAACTTCTTATTTATACAACCGAAAATAGATTGCAATAAAATGCACCACTTTGTGTATAGTCTTTGGTCAAATATTGTTTTTGTTGAGAATTTGGATGTTTTTCCCGTGCGGTTTTCAGCTTGACCAAAGTCGCCTGGGACGCAGGACGCGGAGGCGTCACGTTCAAAGTCGCCACCATTCTTTCCTACTTTTATTTATCTCTGTACCGCTTTTCTCTCTGAAAACATACTTTGCAGTCACTTTCAACAAGCTCTGATATTTGCCCATCAGTTCCTTGTAATGCCCACTATAGAACCATCCCAAGAGCTTCAGAATAAGATACAGATTTAGTGCGAGAACCACATGCTTGTACAAACTGGCCATCTTATTCTTCTGTCTTTCAACAGAACTCAGCTCAAAGTGAATAATAATTTCCCATGTCATCATTTTGGTCTGAGTGAAAACAGGAGAGGAGTGTTTCTAGACCCCATTGGTTTGTTAATAGGTCTGGGTATTTGGGAAGAGCCTGGCAATAAGATACAGAGGTTATGATTAAATATTGTTGCTGTATATTCTGATAATGATTTAAAGTGATTTATCACAACTGTTCTTTTATTTACTGTTAGCTAGGTTTGCACATATGTTTTTTACACCTCCCCTGCACTTTTTCAAAAAGCAGTTTTTGTCCTTTGCACTTTTTGCCATCCAAAAACAGTGTTAAGCTATATTAAATGGAAACAGATTGAGCACTAGGACACAGCAGAAAATGGTCACTCAAGCTGAATCCTGTTTCACTTTAGTCCACAAACAAACTCATTGATTGGCTCTTCCGTTTCTTGCTAACATGTGATTGGCCATCCCCACTCCATTTGGTTGTAAACCATATTTTGCTAGTTGGCCAGGAGTCTGTGTTCACCTTCCACTGAAAGTTGTTAGCATGTTGGGCATTTGAATCTGTCTGTGTTTGGAAGCTTTGGATGAGTTGAGCATGTTGAAATGTTAATAATTAACCCTTCTGTGGTCTTTGGGTCAAATTGACCTGTGTAAACTGCTTATTTTTACTCAAAAATTAGGTATAATATTATATAAATGAGGTCTATTGACCTTACATTCCAAACATAAGTGTAAAATTTGTGGCAATGAGTGAAGTTGACTAACAAGGTGAAACACAGAATCTGGTGATAATTTTATGCTACATGCTTTACAGCCAGTCAAACTACAAAAGGAACAATGAACTTAACAGTAACAATAGAAAACTAGAAGAACTATTAGAAAACAGAGTGAACTAAAAGAGTTTGATATTTTTTATATTTTTATTAATAATTAATATTAATTTTAATGGAATAATTTTATTATTAATAATAACTATTAATAACTATTATTCGTATATTATTAATAGTAACTAATCATTATTATTAAGCTGTTTTTAGTAATATTTGTCCATATTTATTAATACTTAATAATAATTTAATTTATGTTCAATGTTGGTTGAGTAGCTTCCTAGCACAAGCATTTCTGACTGATAGTACATAATCTAATAACTGTGTAAAAATAATTGGGAAATAATGTAATTGTCTCAAATAATTGTGATCAGGTGATTCTGATAATAAATTTTACACTTTAAGTAGAATCAGAAATCTGAACAAATTAAGTGAATAATTATGTGAATCAATTAGAAATTCTTTTAACATTTGAAAATCAGTGCAGTTGAATTTATAAGATCCCAGCAATAAAAACACTGCATTATTACAGGCCTAATGGACTGCTCTACTGTGCAGGACGAAAGCACAAAAACACACATAGCTGAGAATGCCGTGAACTTTTCCCCGGACACGTCTTCACATCATCACCAGGGCGAATTCTTGTGTGGAGTGTGGTTGAACAGATGGCGTTTGGGGGAGCCTAATGGAAGCATCAAAGGTAGTGAAGTGAGAGCGGCGATGTGACCAGGGATGCATCTGGCCAGCCTGGTCTTAAAGGAGCAGGCAGGAATGCCGGCTAATTATATATTGCGTGCACAAGAGGCAGGGGGTCCAGGCGAGAGGGAGGGAGCTTATCCTAAGGCAACTGGTGGCTGCAACTACAGCCCTGCATTTTATCCCTCACAGATCCTATGGCCTGCCCTCCTCCCTCCTCACTCTCTCCCCCATGGCTTTACTAGCTACTAATGCAACACGTTCCCACACACTATTGCTCCGGTCCCCATCGACCTGGGTGCCTGCTCTGACATTTAAGAGGGGGCTGGAGTCAGTTTGCCGCCAGCAGTGCAGGCATGTGTGTGCTTTTCTTCCCGAGGGTGGGTATGAAGGGGTGTGTGTACAGATTGATGTGTGTATCAATACAGATTTTGAGGTTTGATGCAAATTTGGATTATGAGGTCAAGCTTTGATTGACAAATATCTTCTACAAAGCTCCAGTTACATACTACTCACATGCCATGTGCACATAAGCCCCTCCCCCTACTGTTGTCTTCACAAAAGTGGCATCTCATCATTATTTTCCCTAGAAACCACTTCAAAACTGCCATCCCCTTTAGTTATTTTACATAGAATAGAATAGAATAGAAATTCTATCTATAAAGAGTTCAAACTAAATCATAATCAGGGAAATGTGTTAACCTAAGCAGTCGGGGCAATCTTAGCACTTCCCTCTAAAGTGAAGCATTTGGTTCAAAACATAGAGCTGCCGTAGTTCATATTCAGCCAAAAATAAATAACTATATAAAAAATAAAAATCAGACCCGATAATCAGAAATAAAGTCAATAAAACACCCTACTGTAGTTCATACAGTTGTTAAAATAATACTCCCATCCTGTCTATAGAGCTAATTCTGGTGGATAATTGTCTTCTGGCAAATAAGGCAAATTTAATTAAATAAATAATAACATGAGATAACCTTTAAACTGAAATCCAATTACATCCCTGATGACTGCAGTGCTGCACATTTTTGCTGTCATGTCAATAAACTCAACTCAAAACCAGTATTTTCCATTGAAACTAATGAGTCAAAATCATTAACATTTTATAAAATTAAGACATTTTTACATTTTGTAGATACAGA
Organism: Crenuchus spilurus; assembly: GCA_036984385.1. Lineage (NCBI taxonomy): Eukaryota > Metazoa > Chordata > Actinopteri > Characiformes > Crenuchidae > Crenuchus > Crenuchus spilurus. The sequence continues at coordinate 13,337 of BRDA01087541.1, forward strand.
TTTTTACTACAATATCCACATAATTGCAGTAGTGTATGTGTATTAAAATCTAATGTTTTCATGATCATTCAAGGTCTCCATTCCTCATTTAGTTCTTGGCCATCAGAATAAGCTGAATCCAACCAAGCTATTTCATCACTTTTACAGTGTCCTGAATGGGTGGCAGGAGTTTTGTCACTGGTGGAACCAAAGAACATGGTATTCTGCATGCTCTGAGTGAGAGCAATTTATCCTCACACTTCACCATCACAAACAAAACCTCAGGATTGATTGAAACCAGTACTTAAGTACTTTTAAGCCTGAACTTCAAAAGTAAATGACCAAATGCTGCAGCACGAAATTGAAATTTGTTGCATGCAGACTATGTGGAGGCGCAGGGAATAAGATGTTGTGGATTATTGTGTACTAAAAGACGTCGTGGACTGTTTGTAATTGAATCTAAAGTTTCTTTATTGGCTTGTTTATTCTTGTCTCTTTGCGCCATATGGACGCTCGCAAGCGAAATCACAGATGAGCAGATTTACATTATATAGTGAATGATGTAAATTATGGACGTCGTCAGTAACTTAATGCTGCTTTCGATGACTTAAGGTGGGTCATTACGTGATACAGACTAGTCCAGCAGTCTCTATCAAAGTTTAAATATCCTCTGTATTGCTTTCGTATACAAACTCTCCTCCCACGGATTTATGAAGTTGCTTTAAATCAGCTTTTCCAGGTTCATTTTGAAATACTGCAAATGTGGTTTTAGTGTATTTCTTAAGAAGAACGATGTTATGATCACAAAGTCCTGGCAAAGGTAGAGATGTGGAGAACAAGGCAATAAAGAAAGATATATGAAGGCAGATGTGAACGAGACTTTACGCCTTTCACCAGATTTCCACTCCTCACATGACGGATGGTTGGATGTCAGAGAAAGTGGAGCTCAGAATTCATACAGATAGTAAATTAGGCGCAGAAGAAAGTGATGAACTATGGGTGATCCATTCTATTAGGATGACGTGTAAAAACACAACTTGACGATGCACTCTTGGAGTATTTATAGTGCTGGATACGTTTTAGAAGAGGTTCACTGGAAGAATAGGCTTCACAAAAGTACTTCTACTCTCAAGAAATAAGAGTGTTGCTCTAAACGTCTCAGAAAAGCCAACATGTGTCTCCTTTCAGCTTAAATTTACAAGCCGTACATTTCTAATACTGACCTGCTCTTTAATGTAGAGGCTTAAATCAAGCATTAAGAGCATTCCTGTATACACAGTCTCACACATGTTCCTGTTGAATATTGAATAATGTATCTGTTATCAGATCTGGTATTGCTTTACCTCCAGGAATAGTTTGGGGTCAGCTGTGGCCTAAACATTAATTACTTAATTATTCATTCATGTGTTACTTTTAATTAGGTCTGTCAAAGTCAATGTGGTAATAACTGTTAATGCACAAATGTTCTGTGGCTGTAGGAGCTCATTCAAACCTTGTTATTGTTCTGTTAAACAGAACAATAAAACTCCAGTGATGTGGGATACTAATGGTTTCCTTCTTCAAAATGAGAGTTTCAGACACTATCAATAAAAATCTTTCAATGTTCAGCTTTGTTAGATCACGTTTACTGCATACAGCATGAATTCAGTAACACACCCTTAAAGGGCCAGCACCAATTAAATGGCAGAAATGGCAACCATTGGGGGGCAGAGCTATATCTTGGTCTAAAACTAAACTTCTGTGAGTCTTCTATGATTATTATTGTTAATAATTATTATCCAATTATTGAAGAAAGTTGAAATATGTGAAATATTCTGCAGTAAAGCAGATCAGACTTAAGTGTAGTGTGTCCACTTGTCAGACTATGTACTACTATTAATTAAAGTCTTTATGTAGTGTCAAATTAGATTATGTATTCAATTACAATTAATCAACACGAGTCATCGTGTCTATTGTTTCTGACAGCACACATTTAATTCCTTACACTGTAGCATTATGCACTTTCATGTGGTTGTGAAATGGTCAATGCATAAACATTGTCACGGCCATCCTGAACTGAGCTCCTGGTGGCTTGGGGCGACTAAGGGGAGACTAATGAGAATATAGAGTAGTCGGACCACTCATCTCCCAGAGCCAGGGGCCTGCAGTGCCCAGATCAAAGGTGCAAGGCAGTGTCATCAGGAGCCAACACAGGGTCAGCAGCAATGATGGCTTTTAATGGAGACTCTGTTTCCTTTATGGTCTGGAAACCAGAAGGCTAATTGATAAGACATGTTCTGTCCAAGGAGCAGCAGCTCAGGGTTCCCAGGACAATTACAAACTCTGACATGGATATATGGCGCAGCTTGTTAGAGCGTTGAGAAGAAAGGTGGGGAAAAAGTGCTGGCAGCTAGGTAAGGGTGGCTGAGTGCAAGTAACTCATGTATAGGGCTGTTTTGATGTCTGGAGATGATTCAAGGGCTTGGATGCTAACTACAAGAGGCCTATGTTTTACTTTCAGCCAAGCTTGGCGCAAACTCCTCTATATGATAACAATATAGTTTTGCAAACAGATGAACACATGGGGGGACTGGGGAGCTGAAGTGGATGTGGGTTTCTTTCACTCTCTTGTAGGCCTTGATGCAGGCTGTGCAGGGCTACGGCTATGAAGCTGCAGGGTTTTTTTTGTAATTATCACAAGATGCGATAACATGCACTCTGTCAACCTGCCAAGAAAACATAGACCGCCGTCAGGCAATGGAGGTGGCCACCAACAGAGCCAGGTCTGTTGAGAGTACCACATGGCTGACCACAGTTAGGCCACAGTGGACCTCCTCTGGACCAGAACTGGACCAAACCACCAGTATAAATGAGCAGAGTAGCCCTCCAAACAGCCAGGCCAAGCTTTACAGAGCCTGTAGGCCAAGCTTATTAAAGCCATGCTCCTTTCAAGCCATTGTAATCTGAGTCCTCCAAGGATATAAACCAAGGATACGTGAAGGATTGAGTTGCCCCACAAGCGGCTCCTCTCACATTTTTCACAAGCACCTCAAGCAGATGCCTTAAATTATGCAGATGGTGCGAGAGGACTTGTCAGAAGACAGGACCAACAGATGATATGAATGTAGTAAATCACTTGCTTGGCCAGGAGAGCACTTTTAAAGTTAATCACACGCTTGTGCATTAACACGTCCCTGTGTGGAGAGAAGGGTCTTCTAAAGCGTGGTGGGTCCAGCTTTTATGAATCTGCCACATAAAAACATAACAGACTTGTTAGCCTCGCAGGTGTTTTTCTAGCTAATCCCCAAAAAATGTTGATTGGGTAATAGAGCCTGTTTGTTCAAACTTTCAGAGTCACGCTTTACAGTATGTAACTGGCACTGGTTGACCACTCGAGTGAAAAAGAGCTGTTTTAAGAGATGTTAGCTGCTTTTTGGGATGTCTTCTCTTCTCAATTCTTCCTTGAAAGCTGTTTTTCAGCCCATAAGTGCAGGTGGAGGAAACATCTAGCAAAGGGGCTTTAAAAAAATCTGTTTTGATTCAAAAGACCACATCAAACAGTCAAAAGGGAACATCTTAAACAGGTGCTTTGTCAAAAGATCTACAGTAGATGTTACTTTGACACTGGGCACCTTAAAGACAACCAGATTTACTGTAGACATGGTATGAATGCCTGGATGTTTACTTCACATCAACTTAGTATGAATTTCTACCATGTTTGTGAATAAGAACTTATTGTATGTCCAACATTTGTCAGAATTAGGCTTCCTAAAACAGCTTTCCTTGATGTCAAGTTAAAAATGGTAACATTTAATCAGGTAGGCTGCACAGTACCAGTCTAAAGTTTAGACAAAAATTTGGACATTCAGTGATTTTTCATGATTTAAAAATGTACTGTATTGTAGATTAATACTAAAGTCATGTAAACTATGAATAAACACATCTGTAATTATTTAGTAAACAAACAAGTAAACAAACCAAAATATGTTTATATTTGACAGTCTTCACAGTAGGCACCTCTTGCTTAGATGCAGCTTTCTTGGCATTTTCTCAGTCAGCTTTATGAGGTAGTCACCTGGAATGGCTTTCAGTTAACAGCTGTGTCTTGTCAAGAGTTCATGACTTGCATTTCTTGCCTCAATGTGTTTGAGACATCAGTTGTGTGTCTACTGTGAAGTAAAATCTAAAACATGTTTTGGTTTGTTTATCACTTTTAAGTTTACTACATGATTCCTTATGTGTTCCTTCATAGTCTGGATGACTTCAGTGTTCATTTACAGTGTAGGAAAATAATAAATAAAAAACATTGAATGATAATTAATTTTTTGACTGGTAATTTTTTGAGCCATGTGAACTCTAGAGTTTAAATGCAATGACAAACCTTAAACAGCACTTATCATTGCCATAACTGACTTCTAAGTGCCCTAACTGGGACATATTGGGTTTTAGATTGTCTGCGTGAGTTCAAAGCCCCAGAGTTGAAAATGTCATGAGCAAGCCTTTCAGTAACAAATGCCATCACCCTATTATATGTATCAAAATTAGGGTTTTTTTTGCTAGTTTTTGCAGCACTACACATTCATTAATAATAGATCACTTTCTAAAAGATAACTTGCAGTTATTTCTACATCTACATCTCAAAAAGATAGCTAGCTAGCACAGATGAGTGCTAGTTATAATACAAGTTTAGGCAACAGGGTTGCAAAGTGCATCAAATGGTGCAAAACCCCAAAAAAAGAACAGCACGGTGTGTTTTTTCTATAGCCAACTTCAGCCAGAAACACAACCTGAACCTTCCTCCATAACCTAAGTCTTGATATTGGACAGTTCAGGAATGATGTTTTGTTACAATGCATGTTCATTTTGGCCATAAAATGAGTAAGATATATGCAAAATTTAAAAAAATGAGTGTACTTTCCCAATGATTACCAATAATAACAAGTGACAGTGTACATTTTATGTGTACATTTTCTCTTCTGAACCCTACTGAACACCAACACCATAAACATAACACAAATCCAAGATATTTAAGGTATCTCATAGTTCAGTACATTAATCCCAAGCTAGACTTTAAACTTTTGCTCAAAATTAAAGAATTTAAACCATTCTGAGTCAAGAAACCCAACATCAATGAACAAGCAATATAAAGCCAGAGTTGTGAGGGAAGCCATAAGTGGATTTGCCAAATTAAAAACTTGCTGTTGAGTTTAAAACATAAAAATAATGTCCAGTGTACTGAACATTTGTAACGAGGAGGTTAACATACGTAACACTGAAGGTTTTTCACACATACAGCTGTGGACAAATGTAAAAAAACACTGCAAATAATTTTTGCAATGGTTTAATGTTTTTATGAGTTTAAGTAAAAGTAACACTTCTATAACCTGCTGACAACATTTATCCCAAATTCCAAAATGAGAACATGCAGATGCAGCATTATTCATTTGTATCCCCCACAATACTAATGATTTAACTTAAAAATGGTTCAGATATCAGTATTTGGTGGAATAACCCAGATTTTGCATGTTTATTGTTGTTGGGTGACTTTATGCCACTATTGGGGTTAACTTTCATTCAGCTTGGCTTTGTTTGTCCATCATTCCACAGGTCTTCAGGTCTGGAGATTGGTTTGGACATTTGAAGAGATCTCTTACTTTGTTCCAGAGCTTGCTCTTTTCAGAACCAGACTCACAAAGAACCCATTTTTTCAAAAAAGTGTAGATGACTTTGGTTCCTCCAGCCAACCTCATGTACTCTTGTCTCATCTGGACCATTGCTCTTGTCCATGCTGTCGCTCTTTGATCACAGATTACTCTCCTCTAATCCCAGCGAGTCTGTCATCCGTGCTCTGTTCTTCCTCCTTTTCATTCTGTCGCTCTCGTTCACAAACCTGAGGCAAGGGAGGAGAGGCGAAAGCTCGCTAGATTCTCTTACATCTGCCTTCAATGGCTGCAACCTGAGTCCATGCGGAAGGGGGGAACTCTCAGATCCTGCCTAATCCTTCTGTTGTGGCCGAGCTGCCGTGCTTGCGCCTCGCTACACAGGTGTGGCTTCAACCTCACAGAGTGCGTCGCATCAGAAGCGCTCTTCTGGCATTATCTCCAGAGCTTGTGAAAGGCGTACGTGCTTTAAAACTGGACAAAGTGATAGTTCTGATGTTCTTCAGCTAGTAGCGCTAATCTCTTGTAATTGGGGCACAGCTGTAAGGACAGAAGCTTTGACTTATGCTGTTAGGATGCAGCTGTTCTGGTGCAGCTGTAGGTATTATTAACAGCTTGACTTTTGTCCAAGGCCACGTTTGAGGGCAAAGCACCCCTAATCCTTTACGCAAATAATACAGGATCAGGCTGCCCCATGTGCCAGCAGAACCTGCTTAGGTTCAAGGCTAAGCCCTTGTAAAGCTTTTGTGAGTTAATTGCCTTTAACCCTAAACCTAACAGAGCAATCACACATTGAATCAGTAATGACTTTCAAATAATTTCACATAATAATAATTTGACTGGCAAGACGTTGGCAATATAAAATGTATTACATGGTTATGATTCAATATACTGTGAAATACTGTGAGCAAAGTATTATAATGTGTATCTACTCTTATTAAACCAACTACATTTGCTAAAGCTACTTGTTTCCACTGGTGTGGAGGAGTCTAATGGCTGAAGATAGATTACAACACTGCCATCTAGTGGTTGGGGTTTAAACACACCAGGAAAAGAACAATCTTTACATGTAAGCAACTCATTAAAAACTATACTGTTTGTCAGAATAGATCGTACTTTATTGATCCCTTTAGGAGGTTCCTTCAGGGAAATTAAGAATATACAACATTATATCATGATAGTAGCATGTATCAATGGTACATATCATAATCAATATCATACATACTTTGTAAAAATAAAGGTTAACTGGGTTTAATAGGTTAATTGGTCCACTGTGGTGTGTTGATTGCTGTGTACCACTTGCTGGAGTTGTTGTTAGCCTGTGGCATCAATGGCTCAAGGGGCACCACTGTTATGCCATTGGGAAGCACTCAATATGCGAAAAGTCCATTCTCAGCACACCTTCACTACAGCAGCTCGAGAACACCCCAAGCTATTATTATTAGGTACCTTATTATCACGTTCTTTTACACCTCAATCACATCATGTTCTTTATCCATGATGATGGTTTTACACTCTGCTACAACTGACTGGTGTGCTCACTTATATATACATGCAGTAAACCCTGTCACATGGCATCTGTGGTGCCCCAAACTATAATGTTTATATAACACTCAAAGAACCCTGTTGTGAAATGGTTGATGATGAATGTGTTGTAGATGGTTCTATGTACAAGCCTTTTGAAAATGGTTCTAAAGAGCACCAAAAACGAGTTCTAGTGTTATTACAAGTTTGACACTGTAACAGTAGCAAAAGCCTTTTTGATGCTCTAGAGAACCTTTTTCCAAAATGGAGACTTTACTCATAGTGAACTCTTGACTTTACTCATAGTGTTCATGGTTCTATATATAACCATTTACTAAAGAACCCTTGAAGAACCATCATTTTAAAAATGTAGATAAGCAGTGAATTCACAGGGTTTGCTGAGAATGCAAAAAAGCCAACAACAGCATTGGAAACCTTGTTTTTGTGTGCACGTCCACAGTCTACATGACTGACAGTGGGAGGCAGAGGCAGCCTGTGTGACCTCCACAGGGAAACTGAGGGATTATACAGGAATGCAGTGATTACACAAATATCAGACAAATGATTCAAATGCACATGGACACTGAACACATCCTCCTGAGTGTAATCAGCTGGACTGAGGCTAACATTGTGACCTCTGGAGACCTTGCTGCTATTTCAGAGCTTTATGAGATAAAAGGCTTGGATGTAAATACGAAGCATCAGCATCCATTCATCATGCCACTGTTTGTCTTTGGGACTTAATGGATCTTTTAATAAACTCGACCATGTGTCTCTTTTTTTGTAGGTATACTCGAAATCAAGTCTGTGGATGTTGGGATTGTGGCTATTAAAGGGCTTGACAGCAACTACTACCTTGCAATCAACAAGAAAGGGGTGGTGTATGGAGCGGTAAGTTAGCATCTTCAACCACATGGTTATTGTAGTTGTTAATATATATATATATATATATATCAATCAGCCATAACCACCTCCTTATATCTACACTCATTTGATCAGCTCCACAGTACAATTACACTGTCGTATGTATTTTGTTCACCTTGTTCTTCAATGGTCAGGACACCACAGGGCAGGTATTATTTGAGAGGATTGTTCTCAGCACTGCTGTGACAGTGATGTGGTGGTGGTGTGTTAGTGTGTGTTCTGGTACAAGTGGATCAGATACAACAGAACTGCTGTAGATTTCTAAATACCTCAGTGTTGCTACTGGACTGAGAAATGTATTGAACAGCATCCTCTGAGCACCAATGATGCACTAGAGGACCAACACAAATTGTGCGGCAACAGATAGGCTACTGTCTCTAACTTCACGAACCACCTAAGTAGGTGTGTCTAACAAGAGTGCACAGTGAGTGGGCACGGTGTGTATAAACTCTTCTGTGTCTATTCCACTCAACACACACTAACACACCACCACCACGTCAATGTCACTGCAATGCCGAGAATGATCCTCTCAACTTATAGCTGCTTTATGATGAAACAGGGTGAACGATCTATACAGAGAAACAGATGGGCTACAGTCTGTAAATGTAAAACTACAACGAGCCTAAAACCGACAATGAATACAAGGTGATGATTTTAATGTTATGGCTGATTGGTGTAGTTCATAACATTCCATGTCAGGTTTCAGAGATGATCTTTTAGATGAGAATTTAGATCACACTTAACATCACTCAAACAGTGTTTTCTTTACTACTGTGTTGAGCAGTGGAAAAGGTGGCCTGTTCTTTTTTAGCAGGTCTCTGAAAGATCAGTGAAGGCTCAGGGCCTTTGATGTTGCCTGAGCCCCTGCTCTATTTCTCATGTCTTTAGGCCCTTAAAAAGCCTCGGGTCCTTTTTAAAGGACAGTTCCACTCCATTGCCTGTAAATAATCCCCTAGCAAAAGTCGGCTTCAGCAAAAGAGTTCTGTCATCTTCGAGAAAGTAAGCCGAGAAGCCCCTCTTCCTTACACAGTAGTCTCTCCCCAAATACTGCTCCGTGCATGTAGCACCGCTCCATTCACCGTCCGGCAACACAATCCACAGCTCGGCCTTTGTTCCTCACCCCCTCCAGCTCCACCGGCTCCATTCATCTGCTCTCATGAATTGCAAATGTTACCTGAAACAGGAAAAAAACGCTAGCTTTTGGTGCAGAGAAAGTGAAATCAAAAGGGAAAGACCTGAAAAAAAAGAATAGAAATAAAACAATAACATGTCAATAACAACAGCAGTGACGTAGAATTGCTAGCACTTAAACAAAGACACTATATAAATGTATAGCAGGAATGATTGAAATACTATCTGTGCTATTTAGAGTACAGATAATGGGACAATTCTTTTTGTTTTGCTATACTAGGCCTCCTTAAACTTAAACTTTTAAACAACCTGGACCCACCAATGGGTCCAGCATCAACTCCTTACACTCAGAGATTCATTACATTCTTATTCTCTAAGATACAAACTAAAGGGAGGAGTCATGTGAAAGCCGAAACCCTCTTTTTTGAATAAGGGTTTTAAAAATGCTGATCTTAAGTTTGAGCCCCAAATGAAGAGAAGTGAGCACTCTGTCAACTCTGTCCTGCTGAATGACACCTTCTTGTGGCCCAAACTGAGTTGCAAAATGAACCTACATCATGTCCCTTTAGTGCTGTGCAGCCTGAAAAACATTTTTGTATTCAGCAGTAAACTGTAAACATGTTACAAATACATATTACAAGTCATAAAACTTCTGATCATTTGAAGGGCCTTACATTCATTTCTTGTAGTAACTGTATAAAAGCCCATAAGTTTTGGCAGACAGAAAATCCGTAGAAATACAGTGGAACCTTATCATTAATTTGTTCTAAAGTGCCAGACGATAACTGACACACATAACAACTGAAGCGATTTTTCCCATAAGAAATAATGTAAACCCAATGAATCTGTTCCAGACACTCCAAAATCTGAACAAATACAAATACAAAAGACTAAAGAAATGGATAAATGAACATCACTCTTACAGGTTTACGCTCTGTTTTAGAGCATGCCAGTGTGGTCCAGCCAGTAGTCTTTGTTTTGTACACCCATTCTTGGGGCTCTTAGCCACTCATTCTTGCACCCATTTTCAGGCTGTAGTGCTGCACACCATCACTTTAGTGTGACGTGTTTTAGCTAGTTTTGAGCTTTATCAACGAGAAGCAAAGCCAGAATGAACGATGAACAGCTGTGTGATTGACATATGTGTGACAGGATGCTTTGTTTTCACTAAAGTATTGGCAAGTCACATGGGCACTCTGGCCAAATCGGGCAGATGAGCACTAACTGGGATAATATTTCCCTGAAAAACGTCAATGATAACCGAATTGTATGATAACCAGGGCAAAGATTAAAGATTGTTATTGTTTAGCCATTTAGTAATGACTAACACAGTTTTAAATATTGTTATGCACTACTGTGACTCTTGTAATATGTGACCACAGAGTGTCATAAAATGTCTTATTTTTTCTATTAAAAGTATTCAATACTAAACATGATGCCTAAATGTTCTGTAGTCAGAAGCGTGTATCTCGACTTGATGTTCAGACCAGTAAGACATTTGGACACACTTCTCATTAAATTTTTTAATTATTTATTTTTTTCCTACATTGTAAATAAATACTGAAGTCATCCAGACTATGGAGGAACACAAAAGGAATCATGTAGTAAACTTAAAAGTGTCAAACAAACCAAAACATGTTTTAGATTTTACTTCAAAGTAGACACACAACTGATGTCTCAAACACATTAAGAGGCAAGAAATGCAAGTCATGAGCTCTTGACAAGACACAGCTGTTAACTGAAAGCCATTCCAGGTGACTACCTCATAAAGCTGACTGAGAAAATGACAAGAAAGCTGCATCTAAGCAAGAGGTGCCTACTGTGAAGACTGTCAAATATAAACATATTCTGGTTTGTTTACTTGTTTGTTTACTAAATAATTACAGATGTGTTTATTCACAGTCTGGATGACTTTAGTATTAATCTACAATGCAGAACATTTTTAATTAATGAAAAACCCCTGAATGTCCAAATTTTTGACTGGTACTGTATATCCCATGTTTGAAAGTGCTGTAATTATGTTTATATGATCTTTTGTTGAGGTCTTAAAATCATTGAACTTGTAAAAGTTGGGCCTTCTCACAGTGAATTAAACAATACTTTTAATAACACATTCAGTTTTATTCTGTTTAGACAGCTTAGAGTTTGCACACCCAGAGTTCCTCAGCTTGTTTCACTGAAGTATAGAAAGTTGTTAATATTCATAACCTGCATTTTTTAATGCTTGTGACAACTGCAGAGTGTTTCAAAAGTTTGAAACAGATAAATGACTTTGTAGACGGTGATCCAGTTTTAGATACTAACTGTAGCGGAAACCATGTCACCAGCATTGCTTCAAGCTTGGATTGAACTTCAGTTTTACACATGTGAAGGTAGGTGTGTGACACATCAGACTGGTAGAGAATTACATCAGAAAACCAGTGGTGAGCTTCACGTCAATGTAACTTTATTCATTCTCATGGATGGTGTTGTCATATCTGCAGTTACCCCCAAACGTGGATTGGTTGTAGGCCAAACAAGCAACCACTTTCTCTTAATTTAACCTTTTTGGGGTCAAACAGTGTGGGCTCATGCCAATGCACTTCATTACAGTGTGCAGATACAGAATGTTGTTCTTCTCAAAGTTTCACATAAAATCACAGTTTTAACTTGAGAATGAATAAAGTTACATTGATGTTGAAGCTCACCACTGGTTTTCTGGTGAATGTCTCTACAGGTTCGATGTGTCACACACCTGCCTTCACTTTTGTAAAAGTCAAGTTGTATCCAAGATAATTCAATATGGCCATCATGTTGGTGACAGGGCCTAACATGTTTCCACCACAGCTTGGATTACCATCTGCCAAACCATTTTCATTTGATATTTTTGTTTCCTTACTTCTGAGATCTCCTGTATTAAGGTTCATTCCTTCTGAAGACCAGTCTGAGCTTTAGAGCTTCCTAACCTGTAGTGTCTAACTGTCCATGTTCTCTTTCTGTTCTCCAGAGAGAGTTCAGCATTGACTGCAAGTTTATCGAGAGGATAGAGGAGAACAAGTACAACACCTACGCCTCTGCAGAGTGGAAGAACAAGAAGAGGTTCATGTTTGTGGGCCTGAGCGCCAACGGGAAGCCCATGAGGGCCAAAAAGACGCGAAGAAAAAACACTGCCACACACTTTCTGCCCATTCCCATCCCATAACCACGGCCCCCGTACATGCCCCCAAATCCCCCCCACCAGCCTGGGAACAGCTTACTGCACTGAGGAAAGACTTGGAATTTTCTACAGTATAAAAAAGACTCTTTTTTAAAAGGAAGGCACTATGTAAAGGAACTATATGAACTCATAATCCATGAGTCTGGCTGATGTCATATATTTGTTTTTAAGTTATTGGCACCAGAGAAAATATGAGATGTTTTTTTGACGCCAAATCCTTTCCAGTGGATGAAATGTTGGACCAAAAGGACCAAGGAGAAGGAGGAACAGCCACCCCCGCCCCGCCTCCCTCCCCAAAAGAACTAAAGATACATTTCACAGAGTGTATTACTTGTGTGTATTTGTGAGTGTGACCTTTGAATGCAGTTATTTATGCTGTACTAACTCCTGCAAGACTTTTCAGTCAGACGTTTGTGCTCTGTGACTCAGTGGACTGCTAGTAACGCAAACACTTGCTAACGGAAGCACTTGCTTGAGGTGCGAGGGTGAGGGGCCAAGAGAGGAAGAGCGTTCTGCGAGGAGAATTTAGCCAAGGTAGCACCATAGCATAAACGACTCTAACAAATCCTTATTAACATGCAAAGCCACTGTATTTGATAGCTCCATTCTTTACCTGACTGCTTTTGAAATAAATTATTTATTTTATGTAATATTTAAAGGAAAACAAAGGCAAAAAAACATGGAATGGACATTTTTTATCATTTATGCTCCTCTTTTTAAAGCTATTCTATCGGTTAAACATGAATAAATAAATATATTTCTCTTTACTGCAGAATTTGTGTTGCTTTGGAGTAAATATCAAATGTAGGTTACAGAAATTATGATCTTAGTGGCAGAAAACGGAACATTAAGTCAAACTGTGTCCTATATCATTGACTAGTCTGAGACATTAAATCTGGAAGGTCTGGATTTGGTTTCATGGTGATGTCTGTCAATGGTAATAGGCTACTGAGGTGAGTATAGAGATCTAGCATTTGTTGGCACTGTTAGCCTCACAGGTCCTGTTCTAAACTCCACTCATGCCTCGGTTGATTGACTGTGTCTGGGAACATTGGTGTGGTAACTGGATTAACCTGTTAAGGGACTAAAATTAGTCCATTATTAATCTTTTCTCATGTATGGTTCCAGCATTAGGACACAGTGAATACTGCCTTCGAATTGTGTCAGAAATGTTATATTTACAATATAAGTGTAAATCAATGCCACCACACTGTCATTGAGTTTCCAAGTTGGGGATATATCAGTAAGCATCATGGTGGCTGGTGACGTGGATGTTAGCAGTAAAAGTTTTGCACTTAGAAGTAATTTTTCATGTTAACTGTACAGTTTGAGTTTGTACGCAAAAGGTGCACAACTTGCACACTGAAGAGGAACAACAAAGCTAACCAAAAGAACCCCAAAGTTGTTGTCTTGTGCTCATTTTAAAACTAAACTAAACTGTCCATTTTCTCTGAGCAAAACCACCTGTGAACAGATATCATGTATTAACTACGACCTCCAAGCCTGCAGGTTGGAATTTCAGAAGATCCACATCCACAGTTGTAGGTTAGTGTACTGGGATTATGGGTAATGTAGTTTTCTGTTTTTGTTTTTACTACTGAACATTTCATTTCTGGTACTACAGTCCAATTTTTTTATATTTGTTCATGAAAACTCACTCTCAGTAGACTATTGGATATAGCCCAATTGGAGATATTGGAGAACTTATTTGCATATACGTATTGTAAGCATTGTCTACTAAGTCATTTGAAAGAGTGAATCAACAAAAAAATAACCATTTGCTTCTTTAGCTTGTTCAGAACAAGCTGTGAACCTAATATTGTTACCATTACAAATATCTAGAATCTAACCAGTAGAAACAGCTCAAAAGTCTTTAAAAATAACAATTACTTGTGATTAAATTGTGAAAATTGAGTCTGACTTGTTTAGACAAGTTTGGGGGAGATTGTTTAGCATCAGTTTATGAGGCTGGAAAGTTTTCTTGTAATGCAAACCATGCAGACATTTATGTTAACATTTACGGAATTTGGCAGATGATTCAGAGCAATGTACAACTCTTTGTTTCCATTAAGAGAATTATCTCAGCTAGTACAGACAGATTATAGCCCTACTAGAAGCTCAAAGGGCTCGAGGTGTGGTTCAAGACTTGACCATTGCCATTATGAAGGGATGGACTGGTCCATTTTACTTTGTAGGTGAGCATTAGGTTGAGTAGATAAAAGAAGCCAGTGAAGTGAGCACAGCAGTGGAGTGACATGGGGAGAACTTGGGCTGATTGAAGACCAGCCGAGCAGTCGCATTCTGAACCAGCTGCAGGGGCCTGATGGCTCTCATAGGAAGACCGGCCAAGAGCAAGTTGCAGTAAAGTCTTGAAATGATGAGAGACTGGACAAGCACCTGGGTGGCACCCTGAGTTAGAAAGGGTCAGATCTGTTGAATGCTGAAGAGGAGAAAACCCTCACGACTGAATCAAGTTTGTGATGTAAGTAGAAAACAATAACTGGTTGTCCAGGATCACACCAAGGCTTCTTGTTTCTTTAGATGGAATGACATTGGAGTTCTTGAACAAGATAGGAAGTTCGAGATGTAAACCAGTGGTTCCAAGAATGAATAGGGTTGCTAGGGTTAAGCTTCAGATGGTGGGTTGACATCCATGTAGAGATGTCAGCCAAACTTGTTGAGATGTGACTGGACACATGAATGTCCAGAAAGAGGTAAGGAAAACATCAGTTGGGAGTCATCAGCATAATAGTGGTATAAAAATCCATGAGAACAAATTATTTCACCAAGAGAATGAGTGTATAGTGAGAATAGAAGAGGACCCAGTACTGAGCCTTGTGGGACATAAGTGGAGAGCCTGCATGGAGCAGATGTGGACCCTCTTCATGTTACCTGGTAGGACCACCCCTCTAAATTGGATCTCAATCCCTTCCATGCAGAGTTAGTGATCCCATGTTGTGTGTATCTCCACTCTTCCTCCAAAATCTGGAACTTTGATTTCCAAATGAAATGCAAAATTTACTCTCAGTAAATGAGCCATGTCATTTAGTATAGTAATACAGTAAATATAGTAAAGATGTCACTATAATATACAAGTAGTAAATATAAAAATAGCAAAATATTTACAGTGTATGACAGTGAAAAGAGTCATAACAGTATCAAATTATGATATATTATGTCATGTGGCTCCATAGAAGAAACATATTGTGACATGATGTGATTTATACAACAGGAAGCCACTAATCTAGTAAGAAGCAAATGACAGGCACAGAGTGTATATGTTTAAAATGCATGATTTAAGTAATAGAGATGATTATGAGGTCTGTAACTAATATGATCATATGAATTAGGCTGTAATGCATTACACTATTACAGGAAATCATAATCACAATACTGTGTAATTAGATACATTACACAGCTCAAAGGAAAGCATTATAGTAATGTGTTTACCTTTCCCTGTTATAATGTAACACTTCACATATATGAGACTTAGACCAGGCAGTAAATGTTCTGTGACCTGGTGGTTGGGAACCTCTGCTTTAATTATGAATCTTTGCACAAGTTCAGAGTGAAGCAAAATGTTCCTCTCGCAGTATAGTTATGCATGGCACTGTGTCAGAAGGCTATAGTTCATTCCACAAAGATTTCTCTGAGCTAATCTTTCAAAACACACAAATAATAAAGCAAAACATGTCCGGGATCGTCTCCATTTACAACCACAAGCATGTCTAGCACATAACTGAGTGTCAGTCACAACACAGACACTTCAAACACTTAAATACCATTTAGGGCTCTGAATGCGTGTAATGCCAAGTAATGATAATCTAATTGTACAATACCAAAGAACAAGCATCAGGTATGAATCAGTTACACATCTATGTTTATAGCTTTTTATGATTCCAAGAGAAAATTAGATTTAAAAGGTATCTGGGCAGTTTGTATATTGAGAATAAATATTAATACAATAAGTAGTGATGTTCTATATGCGAATGTGTTGGTTTAACCCATTCCAGTCCTGTCCTAATGGCAGTCTAGTATCATGGAATTCATGGTTTGGTTGATCAGTACTTCATTATGTTAAAGTGTGCTGAATAATAATCCCATGCAGTGACTGTGGAACTGAACTAGATCACAACTATTTTTTTTACTATATTTACTGTGTTTATTGCATTTATTCTAATAATATACAACGTTTACAAGACAAATACTTATTGGCAAAATAACTCATAATAGACTTTTGTAGAGTAGTGTATACACTCACCGGCCAATTCATTAGGTATACTTACATTCTACATCAATTGGCCATTTGTTCTCCACTGAGCATACAGGTGCACTTTTTAGCTGTACAATTACAGACTGTAGACCATCTGTTAATTTGTATTACAGACCAGAGAGATGTTATTTGGGTGGTGTATCATTCTCAGCACTTCAGTGACAGTGATGTGGTGGTGGTGTGTGCGACACCAGTGGAGAGCCTGCATGGAGCAGATGTGGACCCTCTCCATGTTACCTGGTACCCTCTAGATAGGATGTGAACCCCTTCCATGCAGAGTCAGTGATCCTGAGAGAGAACGGACAGCAGGATCTCATGGTTGACAGTGTCAAAGGTCAAGAAGGATATGAACCAATGACAGTCTGGCAAATCTAGCTGTCTTAAGCTTCTCAGTCATTGCTGTGAGGGCAGTTTCAGACAGCTAGATAGATAGACATTCCCAGCATTTCAGTGTCAGCGACGTGGTGGTGGTGTGTTAGTGCACTATTGCAAGTGTGTGTGTGTGTGTGTGTGTGTGTGTGTGTATGTGTTTATATACACTGCTAAAAAAAAAATAAAGGGAACACTAAAATAACACATCCTAGCTCTCAATGAATAAAATATTCCAGTTGAAAATCTTTATTTATTACATAGTGGAATGCATTGAGAACAAAATAACATAAAAATGATCAATGTAAATAAAAATGATTACCCCTTGGAGGTCTGGATTTGGAATCATACTCAAAATCTCATACCACCCTCATGGAGTCTGTTTCTGGATGGATATTAGTGGCTGCTGGAGGTCATTTTGCAGGGCTCTGACTCTGCTCCTCCTCTTCCTCCTTGCACAAAGGAGGAGGTAGCGGTCCTGCTGCTGGGTTGTTGCCCTCCTACGGCTCCCTCCATATCTCCTGGTGTACTGGCCTGTCTCCTGGTATCTGCTCCATGCTCTGGACACTGTGCTGACAGACACAGCAAACCTTCTTGCCACAGCTCGCATTGATATGCCATCCTGGATGAGCTGCACTACCTGAGCAACTTCTGTGGGTTGTAGACATCGCCTCATGCTACCTCTATGGTGAGAGAACTGACAAAATGCAAAAGTGACCAAAACATCAGCCAGAAAGGATGAGAACAGAGAAAAGGTCTATGGTCACCACCTGCAGAACCACTCCTGTATAGGGGTTGTCTTGCTAATTGTCTCTCCTTTCTACCTGTTGTCTGTTCCATTTGCACAACAGCAGGTAAAATTGATTCACAGTCAGTGTTGCTTCATAACTGGACAGGTTGGTTTCACAGAAGTGTGGTTGACTTAAAGTGGTTGACTTGAGCAGTGTATATTTGTATCAACGTATCAACTGCAGATGATTTAAAGGGACAGCTAGGATACTATTTTAATAGTAAAATTCCTCTAAAAGTTGTATAAAAGTAATATTTACCCATTTAAAAGTTGATAAAATGTGTTATTATATAAATACACCTATTACTTTGACTTAAATACCATTACATTACAGTTATTAACATTGTGTATTAACATTATACACTACTGCTTTTTACATGCAAAGTCCACCTCTGAAGTGAAGTTTTTTTCTGTACTACATACCTCCAGTGATCATACCCATGTGTTTCTGTCCACTCTCATCTACTAATTATGCTCCCCATCCACCCGGTGACAAGCGGAGGACGTGTGGGATAATGTAAATATTAGTTAGTGGTTCATGAGCTGATTCTAATTATCCCTGATGTAACGCTTTTCCCGTAAGTACCAGACCAGGTCCTGCAGTTACCAAGATAACAGAAACAGAATGGGGGGTCAGGCATGGAGAGTGGGTGGGGTATGGGGTATGAGACGTGCTCCTCATGCTGTAGATCAATCAGAGTCAGTCATGAGCCATATGTCACCTTTCCAGTCAAATGATACCACACTTGCTACATTATCTTAATATCCCAAAGTGTTTCAAGCTTGTTCCTGGCCTGTGTGAAAAATGATGATGCACTTAAGCCGCATTTGACTCAAAGCTTTTCTCTGCTTTTCCTTTTTCAAGTGTAGAGATTCCTTGTGTGCTTGTTTATATGTCCATCCGAATTTTCCATAAACTAGCATTCATCTACCATTAGGCCAAAATGGATTCAAGACCTCTAATGTGATTAAAGTCTCCAGTCATTAAAGCAGAGAGATTAGCGTTTGGCTCAGTAGCATTTGTTAGCCTCTAGCTTCACTTAACACATGCTGTAGATCAGAGTATGTAATGAAACAAAGCCCCGGCTCTGCTCACATACTGAGTATTGCAATATTAGATTGGGGGGCCAGCTTTGGCAGTGGTTAGGGATCTGGTCTTGTGACAGGAAGGTCGCCATTTTGGTCCCTGGGCAGGTCATGATTGAAGTGCCTTTGAGCAATTCACCTAACCCCCAATTGCTCCCTGTGTGCCATGGATAGGGCTGCACACCACTTTGTGTGTGTGTTTCACGGCATGGATGGGTTAAATGCGGAGGTCAAATTCCTGTGTGTGTAACCACATTGGCAAAAGTTGAAGGTAAATCTACTATGCTTTGAATTCCTGTACCAACTCTCAAAACACAGTATAGATTTTAAATGTAAATGTAAAGATTTGTGGTTCATTTTATGTTATATTTCAACCCCCAACCAACAGATGGCAGTGTTGTAATCTCTCTTCAGTCATTAGACTTTTCCACTCCAATTAAAACAAGTAGTTTAATAATTAATTTACACATCTATGCTGTACGTAAGGAATAAGTACCCTAAGCCATTGCCTGATGTACACTTCTCCAGTAATGTGTACAGGCTGTGGCGATGCAGATCACGTGGTCCACTTAATTGGCTTGATGTGATTGGCTGCCTTCGTCACCATTTTTAAATTCAGCTGTATGAACATAGATCAAGTTGAGGAGAGATTAACCACAGATGTCCACAGGCGCGGATTTAACCAACACGCAAACCACGCAATTGCTTGGGGCCCCGGAGATCAGGGGGCCCCCTGCTGGCCAAAAGAGGTTGGCAAGAAAAGACCGCTTTGGTTCTCTGCTGATTTTTCCGTCCAAAAACGGTGTCACGCTATATTAAAAAAAGAGACGGGTTGAGCACTGGTACCCAGCAAAAAACAGCCACTCAGTCAGAATTATTATTCTTTAGTCGGAAGCCTATTTCTCTTTAGACCGCCCACAATCTCATCGGCTCTGTTCTTGCTAATGTGTGATTGGCGGTCACTCCGTCAACATCTGGACTTTCAAACCATCCATCCATCCATTATCACAGCCGCTTAATCCTTATCAGGGGCGCGCGTCTACCAGTCTGTGATAAGCCATCCATTTACGTTCCTTCTAAGTTTAACTATTATCAAAATAATTCAGAATTTCTGCTTATTTTTTCTGAAAAATGAGGTATAATTATGTGTAAATGAGGTCTAGTGACCATACAGTCCAAACATAAGTGTAAAATTGGAGTGAAGTTGATTATCAAGGTGCAACACAGAATTAGGGGATAATTTTATATTACACGATTTTAACAGTTTATTAATATTTAATAATTAATATTTAATCATTAATATTTAATTAATGATTAAAAATATTAATAATAATAATATTTTTATAGTTATTAGTATATTATTAATAGTAACTAGTAATTCCTAATAAAATATTATGAATAATAATGTTTAAGTAATGTTTAAAATGTATGTAT
>BRDA01087543.1:0-16645 GCA_036984385.1 Crenuchus spilurus
TGTTCTAGAACCTGAACATAGTTCTCTACATTAATGGTGCCTTTCCAGACATGCAAGCTGCCCATGCCACAAGCACTCATGCAACCCCACACCATACCCCATGTATGATATCTTAACCATGCATTTGCTTCAAAGGCTCAGACACTTGATCCCTGACACTTTTCGTAAATTATACTACTTAACTGGTTGAGTGTAGTGTGTCAATTGTTTTGTACCACACGCCAGCTTCCTTTTCCCCCTGTGGCATTAGTGGCCTGTGGGGCAGCACTGTTATGCTGTTGGGAGGCTTAATGTACAAGAAGTCCATTCTCAGGACACCTCCACTACAGCAGCTCTAGAATATGGCTTCTGAGATGCTACCACCCTTCACCCAGAATGCTAATATCATGCACTTCAGAACATCAGCCAAACTGCGTTATTTGGCCATGACTATCATTTTACATTCTGGTACAACTGATGGGTGTGTTCACTTATTTACATGTGCAGCAACTGTATATATACAGAAAACTTATTTAGGGAGCTGAAGGTCTGAGTTGCCAATCGACAGCCTCAAAATCTTAATGATTTAGAGATGATCTGGAAAAGAGGAGTGGACCAAAATTCCTCCTGACATGTGCGCAAACCTCATCATCAACTACAAAAAACGTCTGACTGCTGTGTTTGCCAACAAGGGTTTTGCCACCAAGTATTAAGTCTTGTTTGTTAGAGGGATCAAATACTTATTTCTCTCTGCAAAATGCAAATAAATGTATTTATTGTATACAATGTCATTTTCTGGATTTTCTTTTTGATATTCTATCTCTCACTGTTCAAATAAGCCCTTAAAATTATAGACTGTTCAGTAGGCAAACTTACAAATGCAGCAAGGGATCAAATCATTATTTCCTCCACTGTATATGCACACATACATACAGTATGTGCGTGTACATGTACTTCTCATTATGTGTTTTACTTTTGTTTCACAACGTTAAAAGAAGTAAAAACAAGGAAGTGTGCATTAAAATGTGCAAAAAGTTATTCTCTGTAGAAGACGGGTTCACTTTTTTACACTTAACCAGTGGTTCCTGTTGTTTTCGATCCAATGAACTGACAAGACGTGACTGAAGTGACCTTAAGTGAGACATTTAATTCTCAACTGCTCACAGGGCAACATACACAGCGCTGCGCACCACTCTGGACAAACTGTACTCACTGTACTTTAATATGTGTGTGTTCATGTGTGTGTCAGTGCACGGATGGGTTAAACGTGGAGGTCAAATTCATCATTCATCACATTTGTCAAAGAATGTGCACTTTCACTAACTTTGGCACGGACTCCTTGTCCCAGAAGCTTTCAGTGTTTGTGTGAGCTGTACATCTGTTACCTGTGTAAAGCTGCAGACAGGTGTGGCTCACCTTGAAGAAGCTGTTTCCATGGCTGGTGAGCAGGGCGTCTGAGCGTGGTTTGTTTTTGCTGTAAAGAGCGTACATGCCAAACTGCTCCTCCTGTGGATTAAGCATAGTTACAGCGCTTATTCTCATGGCTGTTTCACAGAGGCACCCATACCACAATGACAAGTTTTAAATGCCCACAAAATGATACACTGTATTTATAAACCTGGACAAAAATACCGTCCAAATTTAGCCTACAAGGTGAATCCTGTTGCTGCTTTCAGCTGTGAAAACAACGACGTGTCAGTTTTAATAGACCGCTGACAAATAAAACAGAAACATTCATTAAAAATAACCGCATATCACACACACATCACATTCAGTCATGTTGAGCATTACCTTCAACTTCTATCCAAAGTTCTGTGTTGAACCTCTATGCTAGTTTTTGTTTGATGTTGATAGACCAAATAAAAACTGAGATATTATCATTTATATTTGATATAAACATCATATTTACCCTTCTGTAAATGTAACGAGGCCAGAAATGCCCACAATGCAGCAGGACCTCCACCAAGTGGACAAAAAACTATTTTTGAATTTGCATTTAGCCATGATTTAATTTTTTGCCCCTCTGCATCAAGAAACTTATGGCACTGTCATATTCTAATGACCATCGAGATCCTGGCATAAGTACAAACTCTGTAGAGTTTATATGGAATTATTGGCACTGAGCATGCATTAACAGTGCCAGTGAGGCCTGGCACAACCTTAGTCACAGGGAAGACTGATGTGGATCTACGGTTAAGTCTGTAAAGTGAGCTTGGAGGTGATCTGAGATGCCAGACTTCACTGTTGAGCATTTTGGATGGGCCATGACCTTAATTTAGTGAAATACTGATGAAGGGAGGTGCCTACCTGATGACCCCTGTGAAGAGCTTGTGAGGTAGTGGATGTGAAGAGATGCTAGAATATGGCTGAATTGAAATAGACCCTATGTTTAACTCCAATAATTAAGTGCAGGATTGTTGCCACCTTATTCTTTATCATTTCATTTTGTCTTTATCATTAGCTGTGTGACTGTGTGGGCTGTTACCAGGATGACTCACATGTCGCAGGAAGCAGCTGCTGACTGACAGTGGAGTATGTGCACATCGCTCCAGGTCCTTGAGGAAATACTGACTGTGGAAGTCACATAACTTCTCCAGATTCCCGAAGATGATGCTGCGTTTGCCTCTCAAGTCCTGAGGCAAGTCCAGCCTCTCCATCTCGGGGAAATAGTGCTCAATGATGTAGGAGAGCGAGCGTACATACTCCCTCTCTGTGGATATCATCTCATCCATAATGTGCTGAATTTTACTGGAGAAGTAACAGAACATGAGGGAAACAGGCATCATGTGTATGCGTTTATATGAAGATCTAAGTTTACAATCCAGTCTGGGTGACTTTATTATGACCTGAATTTGATGTAAAGTTGATGTAATTGAGAAGCCAGAGAAGTAGACTCGGACCTTTCCAAAGGAAATATAATTTAGAAAGGTTACCTATGTAATTATGTAAATATATTTTAATTAATTATGTAATATACATTTAATCTACTTTTAACTCTATATTAGCTACAGTATATTAACCTTCTGGAGTCTGAGGGTATTTCAGACACCCTAATGTAGTCTGACATGGCTTGACTTTTTTTTTTTTTTTTTTACAAATTACACCTAAAATTGTGTTACACAGACTTTTGTTCAGCACAAACTCAGCAACAACAGAGTCAAAAGAGTAAGAGTGTCATAAATCTATATTTTGATTAAACTTGCTCTAAACATCTGCTCTCACAATCGTGTGTCTGCTTATTTAAGCTCCTCTCACAAATATCTAAAAATATATTTAGATTCAGGCTATAAATTTGAAAAAGTACACCCTTTAAGGTTTCCGGGGTATGTTTAGTTTTGTTTCTAGGATAAAATCTTGCAGGGTTATATAAGTGTTTTTGCAGAATTTAATTAATATGCCACTGGTGGGAGAGCTGACTCCAGAGGGTTAATCTCCTGCCTAAAAGATATATATATATATATTTTAATATTCATTACATTTTCACATTAAAATTTGGAATTTGATTGAAAAACACATTATCACGTATGACCAAAGTCAATTAAACATAACAAACATGATTTAAAAATCACTTCATAACCATACAGACCTACAAATGAGCATATCCACAGTACTGGGAATTTAACTTATGAATTTATTATGATGGTAAAAATTGATGGTATAAATTGCATTAAATGAACACATTTTATCTTCTTCTGTTATGTTAGAAGGTTTTTTGTTTTCTAAATCATTGTATATATCTGTTGTTGAATTGGGTAACTTTTTAGATTGCATAAGTTACGGTTTTCCTTTAACAGGCACAGATCAAATACTGTAGGTTGGACCGTCAGGAATGAGGTCTATGCCCAAAGTAGACTTGTGTCATACAGAGGTTTGTGCCATAATGATAAAACTGTCATGTTTTTAATAAACCAGCAAGTTTACAATGGAAACCATGTGACTAACAGAATCTAAAGCAAAGACTTGATTCTTGGCCAATTAAAAAAAAAAACATTGTAAAACAAAAGGAGAGATCTGATTTCGGAGTAATTTAGTTTACTTGGACATGTTCACACATTTTGTGACAAGTTTAATTTTGAAGTTCCATGTCCCAGAACTGTTTCCCAGTACTGTGGATGTGCTCAAATACTTGAGCCCAGAGGATATACTGTATTTCTCATTTATAATATGAATGTTAATAATTACATTTTTGTTTCATTTTTTTTCTCAACATTTTTCTCTTTTAATTCTACTCATCTGTCTTTATTCCTTAATATGTAAAGCGTATTGAATGACTGCAGTGTATGAAATCAGTGTAAATCAATGCATCAATTGAACCAAATCTAATGAGTTTCTGTTTATTTGGTGTATGACTGAACTTAAACTTTCCCAGAAAGAAATGAAACTTAGTCTTGGACTATGTCTTCTTTTTAATGGAAGATCCAGAATGTTGTCCGGGACTAGGCTTAATCCCTATCTGGGAAACCCTCTCTTGTATCTGTGGTGAGACCAATGAATAAGGTGTACTGGTTTAGTCTGTTTTACTGTATCTGACCTGCTCTGTCTCGTGGTTTCTCCATCGCTGAGTCTTCCGTGTGCTCTGGAGGGAGACGACAGGCTGCGGCTGCGGATCAGCGGGGGGCTCTTCACTTCTGGCCTGTGCAGCTTCTTCTCCACAGAAACGTTGTTGCTGACCTCCAGGCCTTTAATGTACACCCCTGTGTATCCGTGGTGCTCCCGTGGCCCCAGCTCATGGCTCAGCGTCTTCTTCATTATCTTCTTCAGCGGAGGCTTGCGGTGACTTTTGTACACCGGCTCTGAGCGGCAGGAGTACAAGGAATCCACGGTGCAGTCGCTGTCTGTGTCATCGCAGAGCGATGGAGAGAGCTTCCCACTGTCCGGAGAGAAGGGATAAGGAGAGAAGTGGAACAGAGAATGGCTCCTAGAGAATGGGCTGGCCGAGTGGGGCTTCCTGTCCTCAAAATCAAACACTTGGGACTCCTGAGAAGGTGGGGACTCGGGCGGGGGGCTGCTGCCCTCTCCACAGTCCAGAGACACTTTCCTGAGTCTCTCAGCTGGTGGGGGGATGCTGGACCCAAGCTCTGAAAGGTCTGAGGAATCCCGGTCTGGTGGGCTGGTCTCAGGCTCTAATGACAGTAAGAAATGTATTAATTTATGAAATCAGCTCACATTTCATAAATGACTGTCCTGTCTTTTGTTCTTTTCTCTGTGTGTTGTTTGTGTTCCTCAACTAGCTCAAACCTCATGAAGATCTCAATGAAGGTCTCCTAAACGTAGACGTACTAGTCTGTGAGACCTTCATTAAGATCTTGGTGAGGTATGAGTGCATTAAGGGAAGTTTTGGTATTTTTAAGAGAAGATTTAAGACATTTAGGTGGCTATTAAGCTCTAGTGTTTATGCCTCTTGACCCTCCTGTTCTAAAGAAGTAAACATTTTGGCTGCTCAACCAGAAGCTTTTCTGCTGATGATGATGTATTGTTCAGAGTTTACTGACCCAGTAACGTTTGAGGCATCTCCATAGCTTTGTCCAGCACCTCCTCCAGTCTCCTCCTGGTCTCCTGGCACTCAGTCCAGACAAGGTTCCAGTGCTGCAGCTCACGTGTGCTGCCCAGAGTAGACACCGTCTCATTTAGGGAGCTAAAGTTCTCCAGGGAAAACTTACTGGCCTCACTGTGGTAGTCCTGTAAAACCTGCAGGACTTCTGGTGAGTAGCCAGAACTGCTGTTCTCCAAACTCAGCTGTTGGAAGTAGTCGTGACAGTGTGTCATCCACTGGTCAGCCTGCCGAAAAGAAAGCAGTTATTTAGATCAGTACTACTGAAAAATCAGTCCTCAGGCCTCTAATTAGGCCTCTATCAAATTCTCACACACACATACACACACACACACACACAGTTTAAGGGGGAAATCTCCCCAACATAGAGTCACTTGATTTGGCCATTGCCATCATCTGTGGGTGAAGATGCCTCTGAGGAAGCCTCGTAGCTATGATGTAGCATCATGTTTCTGCGAGGCACAGCTCACTCGACCCAGGAAAATAGATTAGTTCAGTTTTGGTGTCGAGGTTTCATTGCTCCTGGGAGCTCTCCTCATCTATTTTTTCACTTTGCATGGTTATATGAATCCTCACTGTCAAATAACACCTACATGCTGTGTTTAGGATACCACCCACTCAAATTTAGAATTTTCACTGCAGTTCACGCCACATGATCTCAGTAATGTTTCACAGGCAGAGTCTCATGTAACACTGTGGTTGTGAATTTGGTTAGGCCCTACTTACCATCATGAATGCTCTCACAGTTCATCAGAAATCACATTTACACTTTTGTCACACTTAGCTCAGGTGTAGCAGATGAGCCAAGACATGTCGGGAGTCCAAATGTAGCTTATTTAGTTTAAAACTTGAGCTGCAAGTATTTCTAACAAACACTAGTAGTCAAGAGTCACCTAAACAGTCCAGTAATTTCTGCAAAAATACACAACCAAAACATCTCTGAATGTAGTGTTTGCTAGTGAAGTTAGACTCACAGCTCCAGCTCTAAACTGGACTCCAAACATGTCTTGGTTAATATGAGTGAAGTGGAAACTATTTCATCTCAAAGAAAGTCAAGAAAGTCATGCAAAAATTTTATTTATCACCAGAAACTCTTCTGTAACTGCTCTCTTAGTGTTAAAAGTAAAGGCTCTTCACCGAGTCATAGAACTCATAAAGTTTGAGCAGGATGTCCAGCTCAGAGCGTCGTGTGTCCATGCACTGCAGGACGGAGCTGATATTCTGTTTAAACTCCAATACAACTGAGCCGGACACATGTCTGGACTCCCTCATCAGAGCCATGGCCTGTTTCTGCTGGACCTGAGAAGGAAAAATCAGCATTAATTAATTAATCAACACAATAGATAAATACTATCTATAACAATAAGGGTTGTAAAATCATTCAAATATGAATAATTATTCATTATAATATATAAATAATTATATAAAAATATATATAATAATTCTGATTAATCAGATCAAATTCAACACAAATAAATTTACATAAATTAACATAAATTAAAAGAGCAGCTGTCCTGCTTCCTGTCTGTCCTTTCTCAGCAGGTCCAAACTGACCACTACAAACATTACTGACCGCTGCCTCCTCAGTAAACTGGTCCAGACTTTGTCTCATCTCCTGCAGCGAGCTGAGAGTGAAGGTCAGAGAGTCCAGAGAAGCCAAATGTTTCTCTGCCTCCACACTGAACCAGCGCTTTATCTGGACAAAACACATCGACAGCTCAAGTTACAGACTAACCTTTGAACAAAATCAAAGATGTACTGAATGTATACAGTAAATCTGCTAGTGTTAAATCAACACTATTAGAGTTAAAATAACACTGAGAGTGTTACATTTTGACACCCTCAGTGTTAATTTTACTCTAATAGTGTTGATTTAACACTGGCAGATTTACTTTGTACTGAAGAATGTGTCAGTGTATTATTATGTAATTTATCACAATAATTGCCCAGCCTTACATGTAGCGTAAGTGAAGCAACTTCATATTCATAGTTATCTCTCAAAGACTGTAACAAAGCTCTAAATATGAACATATGTTGGCAAAAATTTAGTTTAGAGTTATAATTAGAAATACTAATAAAAAAATCTTACCTGCTCGCTCTCCTCGTGGAAGGTACGAAGCTCCAGAAGGTTCTCCAGCTGCTGCAGGGACTTGTTGGACAGGATGACGAGTTTGTGGACCTCCTCGTCCATCTGGTTGTAGAGTGAACAAGCCATATCCACAGCATCCCTGCATAAACAAACAACAATGAGATAAGAATGGATGAGAATTTTCAGGTTGTGGGCTGAGCCTCTGGCTTCTCAAAGGAACCCATGTAGGGGTTGATTATGTAATGTAAACTAGAGTTGCACCAAGTCTCAAAAATATCAATCAATCCTATATGTCAACTTGAAATAGTTAAGCTAATAACTAAGTTGCACCAATTTGGCAGTATTTTACTTTGTGTTACTGTATTTTGCAATATTTTACAGTATTTTGCTGTATTTACTGTATTTTGTTGTTTTTGCTGTATTTTACTGTATTTCTGTACACATTACTGTATTGTTCAGTAGTATTTTGTTGTATTTGGCTGTTTTTGAAGTATTTGTCTGCATTTTCCTGTATTTTCCTGTAGTATTTTGCTGTATCGGCTGTTGGGTTCTCTATAAACTACAGAGATGAAGATAATTTTATGTCTGAGTGTGTATTTGTTAGATCTGAGGTTGCCCAGCCGTACCTGTAGGTGTCGATTTCACAAGTTTCCTCTTTTCTGACACGGGCTAGAAAAGTGCCCCCCTCCATCCTGAGGCGGTTTAAGTGTGCATCCTCCAACACGTTCCTCATCAGGTTCCTCTGCTGACCAATCGCCTCAGACACCTCCTGAACAACCACACAGTTCCTCATGTTAATAACAATAGTAATGCATTTCATTAACAGAGCAAACACAAAGCAGCAAAAATATGAATAATAAATTAGAGTGGAAATGAAGCTTCATTATTCATTCATGAATTTCACAACTTACCTTTTCTTTGTTATATTAAACAGTTATGAGTCAGTTGTGTAAAAATGAAAGTGGGGAACCTTTTTTAAAGCTCAGAGTAAGTCAGTATTTCTCCTAAGCCATATCCCACTAGTCTGTGACACTGTGTTGTTTAGGATTCTCTAAATCTTCATTTTTTTATATAATTTTATTTCTAGTGTTTTTCCTTCCCAATGTGGTAGTAGCCAATTAACACATCCCCTTCAGTAGTGACTCTCCCCATCACTTTTGCACTGTCCCTGACTCTAGGAGGGCGAAGACAAGCACAAGCCTCCTCCGATGCGTGCCATGTGGCCACCGCCTCTTTTTGAACTACTGCTGATACATCGTCACTGGGAAGCCAACATGGTCAGAGGAAAGCGCAGGATCCCCAGATGCCTGACTCAGCAAACATTGTAGTGTGAAAGTGATGGGGAGAGAGCGCCATCTACCCGCTTAGAGAGAGCACTGCCAATTTTTGCTCTCTTGGGATCCGGCTGTCAGCTGTCAGGCCCTGGCATCTTAGCCCGCTGAGCCACTCGGGCCCTAAATCTTCATGTTTTTATACAGCGGCTACATAAAGTACATACAAAATGTAAAAAAAAATACCTTAATGATCAGAAAATGTGTTTTATGATTTGCAATATAACATAATTTACTGCTCAACATTAAAAGTGTAGGAGCTTTTAGATTTTAAGATTTTAATCATTTTTCTCAGGCTGCACAACACTAAAGGGACATTATGTAGGTTCATCTTGCTACTCCGTTTTGTGCCACAAGAGGACAGAAACTGAGAGCTCAGTTCTATTTGGGACTCATACAGCAGTAAAGGACTGAAACAAAAAATCAACACTTAACTGAAGATATGACACCTGGTTTATTAGAAGCAGAATATTTAATTAGCTGCTCAACATAATCAGAAATAAACAATGTGAGTAGAAAGAAGAGACTCTCAGCTTTTATATGACTCCTCCTTTTATGTGCATCTTAGAAAAGAAGAAAATAATGCATCTGTGAATGGATGAATAAATACTGAAACTTTATATGAAATGAGAGTACAATCAGACTGACCTTGACTGTCTCCAGGCTGACGCTGCTGTTCAGGATGTCAATTGACCGTTGGAGGGACGAGATGGCAGTGCTACAGTTGCTGGAGAACTGCTCAATTTTCTGTAGACCATAAAAGAACAATGTAAAATTAAATTCTTAACAAAAAAAGTATGTTTTTAAGCTGATAATAAAGGTATGAAATCAGTATGTGTACCTGTCTGAACTGGATGTAGTGGCTGTGGTCATAAGGAAAAGTGCCGTCCAGCTCTCTTGTGAGTTGAGAGGAATCAATGTGCTTTAGTAAAGCTTTCAGAGAGGTTAGAACTTCATACTGGAAAAGAAAATCAGATAGAGCTGTTAGAACAAACACCACAAAGTTCATACAAGGGAGGAATTCAGAAGATGAAGCCCAATTCCCCAACATACACAAATGTACAAAATAAAGATAATGTGACTGTTAAGTCTGCTAGAGAGAAAGGGAAGCACAATATATCAGCAGTATTATATTATCCATCCAAAGGAGAGCCTGGAGACCCTGCCGAAAAAGCTCATTTCAGCTGCTTGTATCCTTGATCTCATTCTTTTGGGCACTACCCAAAGCTTGTGAGCAGGTTCCCAGAAGCAATGTATACTTCTACACATGTGAAAAAATGTTGGGTTTTATATCAAAAGAACGTTATGCTATATCTGTTTCTTCTTGGTGCATTGACATCACACAAAACTAGCATAATACTGTCAAGCCAGCATTTCCACAGTTAACAGCAATGTTGTCAAGGCCCCGCCTGGCCCTCGCCCATTTCCTGGTGTTTTTCTTCATGTCTCCACCCCGTGATGTCACGTCATTGTTCTGGTCAGTTCCCTTTTTTGTGTCCTGATTACTGCCCCTATCTAGTCTCTTCTTGTTGTCATTGTCTTTGTCATTGCATCTGTACCTGTATCTATATAAGTGTTTGCAGATGATGCTGGTGTAACAGAATTATGAAAAAATGTTACAGCATAAAAAGCGTTGAGCATTGCCATCAAATTGTGTCCAAAGTTCTCTTAGTGTTTGTTTGCTGTTGGCTGACTAAGTAAAAACAGAGATATGATCATTTAAATTTTATATAAAAATGATATTTACATGCCTGTAAGAGTAGCGAGGCAAGAGGGGCGGGACGCCATCAAGGAATCCACACAATGAAGAACCTGCCAACACTGACCCCAAGTGGACAAAAAAGGAACTGCACTCTTGCTTTTTGTTGTAAATAGTTTCGTTTGATCTGCATTTTTACCATCATGTGGTAAATGTGTTAACATTTTCTATCTTTAAAATGTTTTATTGAACATGTTTGTGTTTTTTCTATTATCAAAAACATTCTTTTTCAAAGCCAGTATGCTGACACAGTACGTTGAAAAGAAATCGTCAAGTCATATAAGTGATGGAACCAGACATTGGCACAGTGAACGTGTTTAATGTATTATATAAAGGCAAAATCCAAAATATTCAAAAACGACTTTCAAGGGTTCACACATCACCAGTGGGAACCTGTTCACCCAAAACTGTCCTCCTCTTTCAGCAGTTCTCCAGACTCTGAGCTTCAAACTGCCAAATCTCAGCAAGCATGTCTATCACTACACCTTCATCCACACCCACATGTACCAGCACAGCTCCCTCCCTAAAGCCCAGGACTTCTTCATCTTGTAGCAGTATTTTTAAACTGAAGTCTATCAGCACTTATATAACACTGTTCAAGGTCTTAAGAGGTCTGGATTCTTGCAATTTCATACTATCTTTCAGCAGGAGACACCAGAACATGTTCTTCACAAGCAAGGACGTTTTCTAAGAAGCAAGAACACATTCATGCAAAACACAGGCTTTATTTTTTGCCTGAACATTTCGAAACGACTGTTTACTCACCGGAATGGAGAAATCTCTCTCCAGCTTGATGGACGCCTCTTTGTCAGAGAGAAGCAAAACAGAGTAAAGTGCGTTTGGTAGGCAAGCCTGGAGAAAAAAGAAGCACGAGAATATATTAAAATATACCATACAGAACATCACCACACAGTAAATATGCCAGTGTTAAATCAACACTATTAGAGTTAAATTAACACTGAGGGTGTCAAAATGTAACACTCTCAGTGTTAATTTAACTCTAATAGTGTTGATTTAACACTGGCAAATTTACTGTGCATGTCTTAACAACAGTATTAAGCTTTTCTTCTACAGTGTATTTCTCTTATTCACTCAAATGTCAGGGATTTGATACAGCAGCTACATGAAATACAACATGTTGATGGTTGTTGTAAAAGATTTTTTTTCTTTTATAATTTTTCCCCGATTTTCTCTCAATGTATTTTTAGTGGTCAATTAACCCCGCCGCTTTTATCAACTTTCCAGTGACATCAAACCCCCTTTTTTCCAAACTGCTGATGTGGCAGCTAGCGCGCTCGGAGGAAAGCACAAATCCCCAGTACTGATGGATCGCCTGGCAGACACCCAACATTGTAACTTAAAGTGCTAGGGAGAGTGCGCCATCTTGTCCACCCAAAGAGAGAGCACAGCCAATTCTGCTTTCTCTTTATAACATGCTGGACGCTAAAAATGTAGGAGCTTTTACGTTTTTAGTCTTAGATTTAAAAAAAATCAGGCTGAATGGACATTATGTAGGTTCATATTACAACTCAGTACCACAAGAGGGCGTCATTCAGTAGGATTAGTTTAAAATTGAAATATCTGTAAAGGACTGAAACAAACTTTACTCAAACTTTAATTAGCAGCTCAAAATAGTCTGAAATGAACAAGTTGAGCAGAAAGAAGAGTGTTTTAACTTATGACTCCTCCTTTTTGTTGTGTCTTAGAAACTAAGAAAGTAAATAATCTCTGAAAGAAGAAATAGAACAACTCCATGAAGCAACAACATTGGAATTATGTTTGCATATTTGGATCTGCCTCCTGTTCTTGGACATGAAAGTAGAATCTGTAGCATCCAGCTGAGGTCAGTTTAGAGTTTACTAGCAGCATGAAGGATGTTTTGACTTCACGTTTGGTTGTTTTTTCATTAAGTGTACAACTTCACTTTGTATGATGTTATGCTAACAAGCAGCCATATACTCTCACTATGCAGAATGGACAGGGCCATGCAAGGGCCCCACCTAACCCTACTGTCAATGGAGTGTTAATGTTTACAACTTCAAGGAGAGGAAGTGGAAATATTCTATGAATTGCATCCTGTGGGGCCCTATGCAGGACCACCCTACAAGAGAACATGGTGAAAGGAGGCTAACAACGTATACAGAGAAACAGAAGGGCTACAGTCTGTAATTGAACTACAAAGTGCACCTCTATGCTCAGTGGAGCTGATAAAATGAACAATGAGTGTAGATACAAGGTATGTGTACCCAAGGAAGTGGCCATAGAGTGTATCTTTAATGATGTTCTATCTATTTAACACTGTAACTTAATTAGTAAGAAAAGTAATCCACTAAAACAAAGTCAAGGTGTCTGAGCTCAATTGGGACTCCAATATCTAATCTGCAGAATAACCTACACCTCCTCTTATAATTACAGACAGAGAGGATTACTGACGGTAGTAAAAACACACTGAAGCTGTGTGCTGTAGTTTTGACAGCTTGTCAGGCTGGGTGGAAGCTTGCCTGTCTGTCTGAGGTAAGGCTGATCCCTGTTTGGCAAGCAAGAACAAGCCTGAAATCAGCCCACTGAGGCCAGACTTCTTAGCAAATATGTGAGAAGACTTTAAAGCCCAAACTCTCCAGCTATCAATGCCACAGTGCTGTAGTCTAATCTGAGTGGCTATTAACAGTGGTCAAATATAAACAAAGAAAACTAATGGACAAACTATTCTCCCAAACTTGCCACTTGTGCCATCCATCCCTTCCATTCACAGATTTTTTTACTTCTTAGTTTCTCAGACACATCAAAAATATGTAAGCTGAAATCATCTTCTTTGTACTTAAGTTGTTCATTTGACCTAATTAAAGATTCTACTTCTAATATATTCAGTTAGAAAAAGTGCTGATTTTTGGTTTCAGTCCATTCCTGATTTTTGAATCCCAAACAAACAGAACTGAGCTCTCAGTTTTTGTCCTGCTGAATGGCGCCCTCTTGTGGCACACATCTGAGTTGCAAGATGAACCTACATAATGTCCCTTCAGTGCTGTGCAGCTGGAAAAAACATCTCCAGGACTAAAAATGTTTTATTTTTAAATTTTTTTTAATATTTATAAATCGTAAATTACATTTTCTGATCTTTTTCAAAAACACTATGATTTGGGCCTGCAGATTCAGACAAAAAAATCCAAAATATTTCAAAGGAGCTTAAGAAGTTAAATTATTGTATTTGTGATGAATTTTTGGGCTAGACATATTTATAATTGTTACTGAATATACTGAATATTAAACAAAACATTTGAGCTGTGGTTTGTGTGTGTTTATGTTTACCTGAAGCTGAGACAGTGCTGAGAAGAGCATGGGACTGGCCTGCTGCTTCCGTGCATCAACTAACACAGTCAGCCCCAGATCTCTCTTCTCTTTTCTGGAAAAAAAGGACAGATTACAGTCATTTTACAATTCCCTGTCACCTTAGACCGCACATATCCCAGCACAGAGATATAAAATTCTAATCCTAACAGTAACCTTAATCTCAACACATAAAGCTAAGTCCTAAACCTAACCATAACATCAACCTCAATCAACCCTAGCCCTAATCCTAGTCTTAAACTTGACACAAAATTTTATCATAACACTTGCCTTACTCCTAACCTTAACCTTAGCCATGATATAAAATCAAATCCTAAACCTGGCCCTGCCTCTAATCCTAACACTAATCTCAATCCAAGACCTAATCCTAACCCTTCCTTTAATCCTAAACCTATTCTCAAACCAAGAACTAATCCTAACCCTGGCCTTAATCCTAACCCTATTCTCAACCAAAGGCCTAATCCTAACCCTGGCCGTAATCCTAACCCTATTCTCAAGCCAAAACCTTAATCTCAACCTACAACTTAATCCTAACCCTAATCTACAGATTCTCAAACTCTCCACATAAAGTGAAAAAACACTGAACTCAACAGATTATCAACAAACTTTAAAGTGAAACATCTGTTGATCATCTACTGAATATATTCAGGGGCTTCACTTCTGTTACTCCACTGGTTTCCCATGTAACACTGAACGTTAAACTAATGTTCTGGTATCGTTCTTGCATGGTTCTGTTAAATGACAACGTTCCCGGAAAGTTCTTTGAAGGTTTTGACTAAAGTTTGAACAAACCTAGATATAACGTTCCAACCTAACGTTAGCCTAACGATGAACAAATGTTCCCTGTTTGTCACCTGACCGGGTGTATAATAATAATAACATTAAGGGAATGTTCAAAGAACGTTCTAGCCTAATGTTCACACCTAACGTTCTGATAACCAAGCAAGACCTCCACACCATAACGTTCTGTAAACGTTAACCTAAATGGAACGTTCTCGCAATGTTCTTGCAAGATTCTTTTGTTAGCTGGGTTGTGTAGTATTTTTATTATGAAGAAGATCTTCTTCCACTCAAAAGTGAGTTTTCACTTGAATACCTCCTGCACTACTTCAGTACTGAAGCTCAATGCATAAATATTCTCAACACACTAGAAGAGACAGACACAGACAGTTCTCATGTAATGAAAAACAGAACTAGAGTTGAGACAGGAATTGACATCACCAGAGGAAGCATGAGCGTGGAGCAGCTACATATGGAGGAACTAAGGAGTGTGGAGGAACTACAGGAACAGCTACATGTTCCAAAAATATATTGATGTTTTACAAGTTTAAAAAGATCTACTTCCTGAGAAGAGAAGAGCCTCTTTTTTACAGTTTACCACTGTAATTCACTGGTTCATTCAACATCAACACAGTAATTGTGTTGTTATTGATCTGTTGGTGAGAAGAACTCTGTTTTGGTTCAGTACAGTTTGATATGTTTACAGCAGATGAGCCTGGTCCTGGAGATCTTCTCACTTCTCTACAGTCACTGAATAGATGAATTAATTAACGCCCATCTGGCTGAATTGAATAAAGTAGTGATTAGCTGTGTATGTGTGTGTATCTCACCGTAGTGTGGAGCAGTAGTAGCCCATCAGGCAGGTGAGCTCTCTGCAGGTAACACTCTCATCTGTCCACACCTGCTTCTTCATGCACACCTGGAGCACAGGACGGCCACTGCGGTCACAGTTACCTGAGAGAGAGAGAGAGAGACAGAGAGAGATATTTTATGTGTGATAGATGTCACATTAGATATGGCCAGTCCCATATGGTCAGCTCCTTATAGTCAGTCTTCAGCGGTCGGTCCTCTATGTCCAACCCTCTATGCATAGTGGTCAGTCTGCCTGTGGTTGGTCCCCTACAGCTTGTCCCCGTGTGAACCTATCTGGTGTCTAAGCTGGATCAGATGCATGAAATCTCAGACAATTTTCTCCATGTGGGGTCACTCTCTCTTTCAGCTCACCGGGTAGAGTAACCGCTGAGGATGTCAGCAGCTCCAGGTTGACCTGCGTGATGAGTGACGGCAGTGTCAAGCTGCAGGCAGCAGGGGGCGATGTGGGGGGAGGTGCAGAGAGAGAAGAGCGAGAGGAGACGGAACAAGAAGGATCTTCACCTCCGCCGAGACTAATCCTGCGCTCAGAGACGACTGGGGGTTCAGCAAGACCTGTAATACACATACATCTGTGAATTGTGGAGAAATGATCAAGATTCATTCATTCATTTCATGGAGATTTACCCAAACCTTTACCACAACTTTACTAGCCTAACCCTAATCTTAACCCTAACCCTACCATACCATAATTATAACCCTAACAATAACCCTACCCTTAA
Source organism: Crenuchus spilurus (assembly GCA_036984385.1). Classification (NCBI taxonomy): domain Eukaryota; kingdom Metazoa; phylum Chordata; class Actinopteri; order Characiformes; family Crenuchidae; genus Crenuchus; species Crenuchus spilurus. The sequence goes on from BRDA01087543.1 coordinate 16,427, forward strand.
CTAGGGTTGCCACCTTTCATATATTGAAATAAGGAACACCCATAGGGTGGTGTGTGTGTGTGGGGGGTCTGGAATATAAACATATATATATATATATATTATATATTTTTTTTTTTTTTTTTTTTTAATTAACAAATATTAATACATTACTTAAAAATATTTATTAATATTTTATTAATCGTTACTAGTTACTATTAACAATATACTAATAACTAATCA
>BRDA01087545.1:0-10779 GCA_036984385.1 Crenuchus spilurus
GGGTTCAAGAAACTCCTAAAAACCGAGCTCTTCAAAGAGCACCTGCTCTACTGATCCCAAATACTCCCCATGAGTACTGATATGCACTCAGCATTTGATATCCAAATGTTAATTCTAGTATACTAGTACAACTCTAGTATTATTTTTTCGCATCTGTACTTTCCCACTATTGTAAGTCGCTTTGTATAAAAGCATCCGCTAAATGCAATGTAATGTAATGTAATGTAAAATGAGAACAGATGAGAACAAGGTTGCAAAACGCCTGTTCCATTGTCTCTCTGCAGTTGAGAGACTGTCAGACCTGTTCTGGGGGATGATGAAGACTCTTGCTCCTTACATACAGAGAAATTTGCCATATCTCGTGGTCCTTAATATATATATTGGTCACTTCTCTCCCAAAAAATCTGTGCACCTCCTGAGACTTAGTCAGACCTTATCAGTCTCATCTCCCTTCCTTGGGTATGTGACTTCCTTGTTCTGGTTACAAAATAGTTTGTGCAAACACAACTTCTGCATAAAAAATAGCTACTCCAGATTTGAATGATTTATGATCCTGTATGTCAGGCTAAGGCTAGACACTTAAACTGTGGGTCAAATGGGGGAAAATAGCCATTTGTTCAGATGGCCAAATGAGTCACCCTTGCTTAAGGTACAGATAGAGACATGTAATTTGTTCATGTGTGAAGGTTAGCTATTATATGAGAATCTAAAGCATAAACCTAAAGGTTGATTGTCTTTTATAATCTTGTAAGAATCAATATATGTACTTTTAAAGCTTAATATATGTAGATCATTATACGATCATGTCAAAGTAGGGTACCCATATGACAATACACAAGCCTATAGATGATTTGGATCAAACATGGTGCTGATTTTACATAACTAAAATTGTGATTATTCTAATCTACACTTACACTAACGACGTTTTTATAATAATGTAGAGCTATTACATCCTTCAAATTAGGGCTGCACGATTTGTGTAAAATATCTAAGTGCGATTTTTCCACAGAATATTTAAACCCCAAACCTGTATTAGTGGTTAACAAATCTATCAAATAAACTTGTTTCTACAAAAAAAGAGATTCCCAGGGTTCTCAGATTAAATGTAGTTGTCAGTTTTATTTTTACATTTCAACACCTACAAAATAAAGACGGACAAAATAAATAATAGAAATTCACATAAAGGTTTAACTGCAACATGAGTAAAAATCTTAACAGTAACGGCAAATGTGTGAAACATGAATGAAACATCAAGTTACTTGTATATATGACTGGTCAGCAGTGGACAGTAATGCCTCACTGTAAAAGCTGAAATTAAAATGTCTCAGTTTTATCTTAAACAAATAGGGGCAGTTTCCTGGACAGGGATTAAGCCTAGTCTATACTACACCACATTTTGAATGAAGATTTCCCATTCAAAGGAAAATATAGGCCTATGACTAGGCCTAATCTCTGTCTGGGAAACTGACCCTTAGAGCTTAAGATACATTTTTACAAAATAAATAAACTTAACATTAAGTCACAGTTTTTTTCACATAATAAATTATTTGTTAAAGTTAATAGCTTCTGGCGGATATGCATGAATAGCTGCTTCTCATTGGTCATCAGCAGGCAGTTCACACATTTTTTTTATTTTTTATTTTCCAAAAAAAAAAGTGATACTTGCAGGCTATTGGCTAATTCAAATCGCAGCTCCAGCAATTGGAAAATCACGTCCATTCAAACCGTGATTTTGATTAAAAAACTATTAATCGTTCAGCCCTACTTCAAATGAGTCAATTATAATTTAATACACACCCATGACTTTTTATATTCAATGAAAGCTTTTCTTTAATGCAAAATATATTACATTATGATTTGTTCAACCAATATGTCTTTTTCTTTTGAAGCACACACAGTGTGTTAAAATTACCTTACCACAGTAAATAAATTCTACACTATTATAAGACTGTTTTGGCATACTTGATCTATATTAGTTGTTATTTTTGTTAGCTGTCTATTATTTAAGTAATTCATTTGGTACATACCTCCAATTTATTTAGCCTAGTCCTTTACATAAACATTTACAGCACATCATAGAAAATTTTTTTTCCAGACAGCACAGAATTTGTCAACAATACTGTTTGCATTTGGTTACATTACCTGTATTCATAATATATTACTAAAAACAAACTGGAGGGAATTAAAACAAATTTTGGCTTTTTCTCCAAATTAAAACCTTTAAAAATGAAAAAAAAAATTAATTAGTCAAAAACTGTACTTGTCCACATATTTATTTGAAAAGCACTTTATGCTTTGTAAGGACAACACTAAGATACACCTGTCATCAGAAAAGTGCATAATAAACAACAGCAACCATACTTGCTGGAACAGAAATGCATCACTGTACTCAAATGAGAGTACTTCAAAATGGTTCAGTGAAGAATGTTCTAGAGCAAGCAGTTCTTACATACTTATAACTGGGCAGAAAAAAACTGTCCTCCCTCTCCATTACAACCTTCTGAAGCACCTCAAAGGTGTACTGGATGGAGTTCAGGAGGGTAGTCAAGGTTCAAAGCATACATCAGGCCAAACAGCATGGCAGCAGCGAATACAACATTATTCAACTCAATCATATCCAACTTCATCCCATGGATCTCCTTCAGTTTTCCTTTTTGCATGACAATGAAAATTTTGCTCATTTTTGCTAACTGCAACATACTTTCAAGATGACAATAACATTTACTGTGATCTGTAATATCATGGCCCATGAAGCTTGCCTGCTGATCCATCTCATGCTCTTTCAAGTTTAAAACTGTTGACATTGTGGCAACTTGTTTGTGTAACTGCCGATGTGAGGGTAAGTACCAAGGGCAGTATCTGGCTGCAATGCTGTCTTTGCACAGGAGATATAATTCTTAAGCAGCATCTTTAAATCTTCCTCCTCTGTCCATCTGATAAACAGTATGATCTAACAGTGTTGCCTTGCAAAGAGCAGCAAAGTTTTTGCTGTTGGGCTCTGCAAGAATTTTAGTCTTGCTATTATTCTGTTCAGTAGGAAAAATATGTGCAAATTCTTTACATTCTCAGAAAATGGTACAATCTGACGCTTGTTCCACTATGCTTCTCTTATGTGTGTTCAGTGCTGTAGACAAAACAACTTCATTCCACTTGGTTTCATAAAGTCTTTGAAAGTTCCATGTTCTCTCTTCTGCATCATCATGTCCGTATATTACACTCTACACAACCTGCAATTTTCATCAAGCTGTTGCCAAGCTTTAGTGCCAAAGAGGGTATTTTGTATGTGTTCTGGTCTTCATCATAACCTGCCACAGCTCTCACAGCAGTTAACACATGATGAAAATTACAAGATTTAATGAAGTCCTCCATACATGTCAGAGGAGTCAGTTGTTTAGCTTTTAAACAAAATTCTGTCTTATTTACTGATTTTTTTCGGGTATATAACTTAAACTTGTACATTTTTTCTCCAAGAAGCAAGATGTATTAGTCTTGTCTTACTACAAGGGCATGGAAGGCAGTTATGAGACTATTCTTTTTTTCTCAGTTTTTCCACCTAGCACATCTTGTTTGGGTTTCCTTGGGCAAATTTTTTACATCTCCACTGTAATTTTCTGGAGTGTAAACCATGGCAATACAAAGAGAGTGTCGATTACAATCAACCATATCTCCCATCCCTTTTTGTATTACCTTAGCGTTATAATAATTTTCCTTTGGTCTTTAGAATTCTAAGTGTCACTCTTCTTTCTTTAGAGGTTTTTGGAAAGCTAAAAGCTGCTGCCACCTCATTCATTTTCATGCACAAATTCTAGGTGTCTGGAAATTTGAGCATGGTTTTTCACAATAATAACAATACTGCTGCTTATTGTATCTCCAGCCATTTGTACAAGCAGGCATGGATACCACATGGGTAATTATGGCAAGCTGGTCCACAGTGTCACATGTTTCTTTTCTACAGTTTTCCTTTTTAAGACCAGGTCTGCTACACTGTTATACTCTCTGCTGGTGAAGCTGCCATTTGAGGAGCTGTCACATGATTCGGGTACATAGTTCTCGTCATTGTAGTCAGTATGATCTGAATAATAAGCCATGTCATTTGAATCCTGCAGACAATTAGAAATGAAAATACTATATTTAAATTATTCAAACTGCTGGGATGGGCTGCAAAGACCAGCTCCCATATCTGGATCCAGTCCTTGCTGAAATGCATGCTCCTCAGATAAGTAAAAAGTCTTCTAAGTAAAAATTATTTTTGAGTTTCTCCTCAGAGTCGCTCCAAAACAACTCCTCCAAAACTTCAAATAAGTTTTAAAGTTTCTTTGCACCTGTCATTGCTCCTCGTGTAACACCTACTACAACCTACGCACAAGGTCGTTCACCAGACAAAAAAAAAAAACATGGTGATTGCAGCCCAATCCAATCAAGCACACCTGGAACTCACTGGGGATCGACAGTGAATGGTTTTAAAAGTCTTGTTTTCCCATCCATATGGGTCTTAAATCATTTTACTTCATGTGTTATTTGCTGATTCGCCTAAAACCCACTGATCTACAGTAAACAGGCCACACACTGAACAATATGAGCTGCATAAAGACCTTAGTAACTGTTAGGTTGTGTATATAAAATGCATATCTGTAACTCTGTTTGCTTAATTTTGCTAAATAAAGCCTGAAAGTGTCTTGTATTGACCAATGAGAATGTCAGTCAACCAAGATGGCCCTATCAGAAATGCACATGGAGTTTGTTTAACGCTGCAGAGTTCCTTGCCTTTTCATTTCTAAAATCTAAAGCATGCTTTTTAAAAACACATGGATGCATTTTGAAAATGACATTTGGAGCTAAACAGTAGATGGTGTAGTTTTACATTTTGTAACTTTGATGGATTAAATTTCAATGTCAATGTGCTCTACAAGGATCTACAGACCTGGAGGCAAAATAGATTTTCTTCATCTTAAGTGAGCAAGCCATTTAACATTTATAAAATATATTTTATTGTGTTTAATATGTTTTATGTTTTACTTGTGGTAATTGTAGATTATTTTAAAATGTTATAAAAGTTGAAGATCAGCATTATTTGGTCTCAGCATGGCCTTGCTTCTTTATTGGTGTTTACAGCTCCAATAGCAGGGGCTGCACTCCCTCCACCTCCCCCTAAGTAAGCACACATGCACACACAAATATTTGTTTACAAAAATCCAAAATGTTTGACGAAACAATTTAGGTTCCACCCACGAAACCATTTGCAGAAAGGGATTTTAATGAAATTTTTTTTTCTGTCAATTGCTGAATATTTAGATGTTTTACTTTTCAGTAGAATAGAAATAAATACCTCTTTAGTACCATGTTTTTCACAGGTGGGCTACAGGTGAATGATGCCACCTTTTTGTGTATCCCTAAGGAACTGATTTTATCCAATAACTGGAGACATTTCTCAAAAGATAATCACAGTTCTGTAAATTAAAGTTTGTATACATTCATTAGCCACATCATTAGGTACACATACATTTTATCTACACTCAATGTTAGTTTCATCAACTCCACTGATTATATAGGTGCATTTAGTAGTTCTACAATTACAGAATGTAGTCCATCTGTCACAACACCAGCCAGCTCAGCCCCAAACTCCAGCTCCCAGAATACAACTGCAGATTGTGACTCCCAACACTCAGATGCAGACTTTCAGATCACACTGTTTGGCGTTCTAATCACACTCAACTGATTACAGACCCCTATTTATACACACTTTTTGGACTAACTCTCTTTCTCTAACTGTGCTGAGTGATTTCACCTTTGTATTGAGTCTCCGACTTTTGACCCCTTTTCTGTGGTTTTTGACCATGACCTTGCTTTCTCCTCATTTTGTATTTTGCTTGTCATTATTGACCTCTGCCTGTTTTTGACCATTCTTTGCCTGCTGTTCTCTGCTGTCCTTTGCCTTGTAGTAGTTTGACCTTGGACTGTATTTTGGATTACATTTTTGTACTCTTCAGGTTTGTTCGTTTTTATTCTGCCTGACCACACACATCATTACACAATCTATTTCTCTCTCTACATTGTTAGCCTTGTTTCACTCTGTTCTTTAGTGGTTAGGATCCCAACAGAGCAGGTGGATCGTTCTCAGCACTGTAGTAACACTGACATAGTGTGTTGCACTGATATGAATGAATGAGAAACTGATATAGAGCTGCTGATATTTTTAATACCTCATTGTCACTGCTGGAGTGAAAATGCAGCCAAAAACATCCTCTAGGCCAGCCATGGGCTTGTGCTTAAGCAACCTCCCATGTAACCAGAATTCAATCACCTGAACTGACAGGACATGATTCATGCACCAAACCCAAATTCACTGCATGGATAGATTAAATGTGGCAGTGAAATTCAATGTGTCTCTTTCACAGAGTATGTGTACCTAATCTTTGTACCCCAAAATACAAGGTACCTAATGAAGTGACCAGTGAGTGTATATGAAAACTTTCATTTTATAGAAATTAGTTGCAGCCATTTCCTGGCGGTTAGGGATCTGTTCTTGTGACTGGAAGATTGCCGTTTCGATCCCCGGCCAGGTCATGACTGAAATGCCCTTGAGCAAGGCACCTAACCCCCAAATGCTCCCTGGGTACCATGGAAATTGCTGCCCACTGCTTCTGTCACCTGTTCTCAAAGCCTCATGTGTTCACTAGTGTGTGTGTTTCACTGCATGGATGGGTTAAATGCAGCGGTGAAATTCCATTGTGTGCAAATCACAATTGGCAAAAAAAGAAAATAAATGTAAAAAATAATTAAAATTATCACATTTTGGCACAAGTCTCTGTAGTTCCTAGTTGAACTTAATTTTTCAGGTACAAAATCAGTGGCATCACATCCAACTCCAGCCCAAATGTGAAAAAACATGATACAGAAAACATACACATTTTATTCATTTCTGATCTGTCGAGCCTCAAGTGGCCAGCGAGTATTATGACAGTTTTTACAGGAAAAAAAACACATTACATGGAAATTGGGCTTCAGTAGTACTGCATAAGTTGTTGATACACAAAGAAATAGATTATAACAAACATCCAGAAGTCTTTATACATTTTGCCAAATTAAAATAAACAATCTGCAATAACTTGATGATAATCTAATTATAATCTAATCTTAATGATAATAATAATAACTTGCTTTGCTTAGTTTGCTAGGCATATTACAATAAATGTAATTACAAATAGGCTTCAGAGAGTTGGCTAAAGACTTGGTTGCTGTTCATCACTCACCAGGTGCCCCCTGCTCCCTCTATCAGGGAGAATGTGTAGTGAGATGATTTAATGATAGTGAGAATAATGGATTAAAGGTTCACTTGACTTCCAGCCAAAAAAACTGACTTTACAGAGGTTTAATTATGATTTTCTGTCAGCTACTGACCCCTAGTGGTCATGTCTAGGTAAAGTTATGTGTAAATTGCACAGATAGCATATTTTATAATCTGCACAGTTTTAAAGAGTCACATCTATTAAATATGAAAACATTCACTCACAAGAAACAGTTGGATTATACAACTATAGATTGCATGCTTTAAGCAAAGCAAGAAATATGACAAACTGTTCATTTGTACTGTACATATTATTAGTGCTAACATTACAAAGCAACATGACAAAGTAATAATTCTAAAAATAGCAATTAACACATCAAAATAGCAGTCCAGTCTTAGCAGTCATATAGTAGTGTTTGGTGTCCTCACATGGAGCATAAATTTTCTTGCTGAGTTGTTTCAGCTAATTTTAGTCTCTGTTTTCTTAACAGCCATGATTAGCCTTATATTGTTTGCATTGGGAGGGTATGATGGTGGCATTTAAATATTATATTTATATTATATTTTATTATTATTATTATTATTATTATTATTATTATTATTTATATTATAATATTATTTTATATTGTACTGCCATGTGTTGTTTGTATGTAACACAGACAGATCAGTTAGGCCATTAAGTCACTTAGTAAGAGACTCTCACATAGTGCTGGGTGATAAAACAATATTTTCCCTTCATGACGATGATAAGCCGGAACAGTAGAATTCGATAAGCATTAACGTTCGTTTCAATTTCACATCTAAGCAGCTTGACAGTCTGTTGCTCTAGTGCTCCTGTCGGCGGCTGCTCCACCCCTCTCCCCAGATTGGTGCATCGTTGGAACATCCCGTCCAATGGCTGCACTATGGAGGCAGGTCTACAAATGGAGCTGCGTGCAGTTGGGGAGAGAGGGAGGAGAGCAGCTGAGAGTTTCAGTGTGTGCTTGTATTCTTGAGAACTGAGTTTAGAGAGAGTCTCCTGAGTTGTGTGTAATACTGCTGCCCGTTAGATCCTCCTCACCAGCGCCGCCAACGGTTACACCCTAATCACGCAGCACAAGAGAAATGAGCATAAACAGCTGTGATGTGATTGGAGAAACAAGCAAACAAGGTCACTCTCTAGAGCTGCGAGACAAGAACGGCATCTTTACACAACAGCACAAGTCACACTGCACACTTCTCGCTGCTGCACATGTGCGTCTGCTCTCACTTTTCTGCTCTGAAGTTTATTAATGAAAATTTAATATTGTGATCATTATCAAGATCAATCAATATAGAAAAAAATATTGTGATACATTTTTTTACCATATCGCCCAGCTCTACTCTCACAACAAATATATCAAACTGACATTTAATAACTCAATAGAAGCTCCAAAACTGAGAAGTAGTATTATGTTAAGCTCTACTCTTATATACTGTACTTCTCTTGTGATTTGTGGCTCTAAGTGACATCAGAGGGGGCTCTGTCAAGCACTAAATGACAGTCACAGAAAGTTTATAAACATGGCCTGTGAAAAGTTACTTTTGTGTTTTTTTTTTCAGCTAATGTGCAAACGGTCTTAAATAAAATTTGTCTATGAAATACGTAAGAAACAAAAAAAAAAACATAACTTCTCAGAGATGATGTGTTAGCATCAACAAACCACATAACCAGGGGTGCATAAACGTTTGCATAAGACTGTGGCAAAGTGGTATTTTTAGCAAAACCAAAGCTTCCACTTTAAAAAGCTTATAAATCCCTTTTTTTAACAGTAAAACAAAATATTATACATTTAGAATTTTGGCATTCAAAATTATACTGTACAGTCACCATATTATAATAATACAGACTGTTGGAAAATGGTTAAGTTTAGTAGGTTAATGACTGAGCTTTTCAGATCAGTTAACATTTTCAGTTCCACAAAGCAGAATGTTAGCAGAAAGGATGAATGTTAATACATAATGATCATTGATGATATGTAGGATAAAAACTGTCCCATCTAATGTGGAAGTCAACAAACATAGTCACAGCATAAGTCACATTCTGGATATAACCAGAGTTCAGCTTATGAAGTGTGACTTAAATCACCTGTTGTTTTCTTTGAGGAGTTAAAATCAGAAGTCACTGGATTTGCTCTTGTGCTCCTGGACCTGTTTCTTTCATCCACTGACTTCATGACTTTTTTTGCTAATGAATTATTTGGGTCTGCACAAAACTTCTTTCCTCTCAGAGTTGTGAATCTGTAACACCAAGAAAGTACAGTTTTCAAAATGTAAAAATGTTGAAATATTTCAGTTGATGATCTACTTATAATACAAAACATCAGTATACTGTATATATTACATTACATACAGCATTCATTACACCTGGATAAGATTACATTTTAAACGTTTAAGTAATAACCTATTCCTAATGCACTACTATGGAAAAATTGCAAATGCCAACATTACAAATGGGCTCTTGAGTAATGAATACATATGGAGAACAGCATACTTACACAATAGCATGGACATGGCACAGTCCTGTTTTCTGTTCAGAGTAATTCTTTATTTGTGCAGCAGGAGGAATTTTGTTGGTTATCTTGAGACATGGACATGTATTACCAGGTGCAAACGCAGTTGGCACAATATGCAAAAATTACATAATGAAATAAAAAAGTAAAAAATAAAATATAGAATTTAATTTTAAAACTGAAAGAAAGAATAAGGAAAATAAATCTCACCTTGGCAGACAGAGGCTGCTAGCAGCATTGCGGTCAGACAGAGCAGTGCAGTTCTCATCCCTTCACTCTGCAAAGGCTGGTCAGTAATACCTGAGTATCTCCCCCAAGTATTTCGTTATATTCACTGTAGAGGGGAAAGAACACTTCAGAGCTTCCAACCACATGTACTCTCACTCTCACCCCCACCTCACAGCTATCACCTCAGAAACTGAAGAACCCTTCACACCAGAGCCAACCCTTAGTTGGTTGGAACATTCACACTCATCTTTGTCTTAACAGCCCCCTTTCCACTTGTCCTTTGTCCAGCCTAATAACTTGTGCATGTGTGTGTTTATTTTCAGGACAAAAATGAACAGGAGAAAAACAGGGTAATTTACTATATTTTTTACAATAGTAACAACTGAAAGGACATAACTATTTATTTTTTGTCACTGACAGAAACAGGTGAAATTATAGTTGAGCCTAAATTTTATTTAAATACAGACACTGTATTAAATAAGGGTGAACATATTTATGTAAATGTCTACATGTAAAAATACATATGCTGCATATATATGACCCCAAGTCCTGACCAGGTATAAAAACAAACCTATATAAGTATGTATACATGTACAAACCGGATTCCAAAGAAGTTGGGACACTAAACAAATTGTGAATGAAAACTGAATGCAATGATGTGGAGATGGCAAATGTCAATATTTTATTTGTAATAGAACATAGATGACACATCAAAAGTTTAAACTGAGAGAATGT